>ML262616.1:7091-25994 GCA_005239495.1 Nicotiana undulata
CTCCCCCATAATTGCTTGAAGTGAAATAAGGTTTTCCTTATGTGACTAGTATCAGTTTCAAAACAATTAGTGAACAACACGCACCTATCACATTTTGCCACGTAATTTCTTCTCTTATACTGGTTTTTCTTTATTATTTATAATTTTTCATTTTGTCATTTTTCCTTTTCTTTATCTTTTCTCTTCTTTTTTGTTTTCTTCTTCTCCAAAACAACTGACTTCTTTTCATTGAGAAAACACCTAGGGTTTTTAGGATTCATTCAAAGGTAAGAAAAGCTGGAATTGAAGTTCCTTCAAAGTATATGCAAGATTCATCATCAAAATGGTCATGAAGATGGGCGGAATGGGATGTTTTGGGGGGTGGGTTGCAATGAGCGAGGCAGTGGAGTGGTGGTTTTAAGGTGGTCGGACGGTGGTGAATTCCGGCGATGACCAGATATAGAGAACCAATGTTTTCCTTTCTTGTCCGTCCCCCTTTTCTCAGTGTAGGCATGTGTGTGGTGCTGGAGCTTAATCAACTGTGTGTGGAGCTTGAGAGAATGAACATCGAGTTGATCTCAAGAGGGGGGGAGGCGCTGATTAGGGGTTTTGGAGAAGAAGAGGTCGGCGACAGTTTTCCCAATTAAGATGTTAAATATGAAACCTCCCAAAAATCGACAACAATTTGGGGAAAACTGACAAGAAAATCATCTCTCTCTCTCTCTCTCTCTCTCTCTCCCACAAAAGAAAAACTGCCATTTTGTTCAACAAAGGTCCGATCTCCATTTTTTTTGGTGAACTCCTAGTCGGAATTTTTCCTAGACGATTTCTATTTTTGCTTACTGATTTTTCATGCGCAAAATTTCTATCATGTACTTTTGGGAATTTTTGTGGGAGTTGTTGGAGATAAGAAGAAAATATTATAAGTCAAAAATGAAAGAAAGGGAAAGAGATAGCGGGAGGGAAAGGGAGGCAGCCATGGCTGAGTTTTAGAAATGAAAATCAAAAAAGAAGGGAAGGAAAAATCATAATTAATTATATCCAATTAAGAAATGACAGGTGTACACTTTAGTCAATCTTAACTCATATTTTTTGCCTCTCATGTCTCTCCTAGGGAGTGAGCTCACTTTCTATGCCAGCTGGGCCATAAAGGTTTATTTTAATTCACTAAAAGTTTATACAGAGGGGGTCATAGGACACCTGTATTTTTAAGGAGTGCAACTGACACTTTGGTACAACCCCAATGGGGTAATTATGTATTATCCATATGGCTCTACTCAAACTTGGAATTTCTGATACAAACTCAAATTTAATTGAATCATAATACGAGTATTGAAAGGAGAAAGACATAATGAAAAATGAACTGAATAACTTTAGCTCCCTCAACAACAATGGGTTAGAGAGAGAATCTCCTCCCTCTCACTAGTCTTCCTATCCTCCTTCCTCATTCTACTGCTCTTACTCAATTCGCAACATAACAACCTCTATCCACCATTACCATTCCACATGGACCACCCCTCAACCAATTCACCACCTGAACCACCAGATTTGAGCAACATGCATATAGATTCCCCACCATCTCCCACACTGGCCTTGAAACCCTCTTTCAAAACCACTCTCCTCTCCTCACATCCATTGATGCAAATACCCAATTCTAGCAACACAACCCCCCAAACCTTGACCTCACAGACGAATCCACAAATGACCAACATCTAGACTCATTTATCCCACTATCCTCTGAAGACAAAAGTCGACTTTACTCCTCTTGGAAATCATCAGTCATTGTCAAAGTGTTTGGTCGCAAAGTTAGGCACCAAACTCTTAAAACTAAACTTAGAACAATGTGGCAACCCACAGAGGAGGTACCACTCAGAGATCTAGGATGTGACTTTTATCTTATTAAATTCCAACTTGAAGAAAACATGAACAAAGCACTTCATGGAGGACCCTGGTTCATCTTTAACCATTTCCTATCGGTACGAAAGTGGGAACCAAAGTTCATAGCATCTAATGCAAAAGATACGTACTCCGCCATATGGATACGCCTTCCCGAATTACCAACAGAATTTTATAATTTCGAGATACTACAACGGGTGGGATCCAAAATTGGCACGCTCCTCAAAATAGATACGTGCACATCCACCACCACTAGAGGAAGATATGCATGTATATGTATCGAAGTTCCATTAGAATGCCCTGTGAAAACTCATGTTTACATAGGTGTTGATACCCAATTTATCCTCAAATTATTTTAAAATTGCATATATACTCTCAAAATCAAGCTTTCAAAACAATTGATATTTTTTCATAATATTCCCATATTTTATTTTATTTAATTTATTCACCCAGCATTTTTATCTTTAATAATTAATCGTAAATTGCATTACAAATGATTTCAAAAAAAATATTATTTGGTTTAATATATCATTTTTGGTCCTATTAAGATTTAATTATTTCACAAATTAGCCAAATTGGCACTATTTGGTTATAATTGAGATAAATTTGCAATTATAGCCTAATTATATATTTTTGTGCTATTTTTACTCAATAATTAGTCATTTTATATTTTTAATACTGATTAATCTTCTTAATTTAGTCTATTTAGTATCAATTTTTTTTTGTATAATTATTAGCCATTTTTGTAAATTATTTATCTATTTTTAATGGGTATTTAACATTTAGCCACTTTTAATTTCAGCCCAATTAATCTGGCACCTTACCCACTTAACTAACCCAACTACCCTACCCAATCCTCACAAATATACCCGGCCCAATCCCCCTTTGATCTGAGTCGTTGATTAATTCAAATCAATGGCCCAGGTTAATACTTACCATATTAATTCCTAAAGACTACCCCCACCCCTCGTTTCATTTTTCCCCCTCACTCGTAACACTCAAACATCTCTCTCTCCGAATCCTCTCACCTCTCTCTAGAACCTTCCTCCCTGAGCTCTGTCTCTCCCCTCTCCGGCCACCTCCTCGCTGGAAACTATGAAGTGTCCACTACTCATCGACCTTATGGCTCCATCTTTCACACATGTGTCAACGGTGAAGGATCTCAAGCGACCCTGAGGCGGTTCACTTCCATCTCCGGTATCATGCCATGTTTTTCGGCCACCTATGACCGTTCGAGTAAGATCCCTACATTTTCCGGCCAAAGGCCGGTGATATTTTAAGTTTCCCTCTCCTTCTCTAGGTTTTCTCTGGAAACCCTAGCTTTGAGATCTTCCGATCTTTCTAGATCTGTAATAGATCTATGTGTATCTTAAGGTTTTTACACGTTTTCTTCCAAAAAATCTCATGTTTTATGAAAGATTTTTCATCTTTTAAAAACTAGGGTTTCTTAACCCCTTTTTAAAAATTCTTTCTCTTCTGATTTTTAGTATTACCCTATGATTCTCAGTATGATTTTAAACGTTTGCTTAAGTTTTCTCTTTCGTCCGAGCTATTCTGTTGAAACCCCAATTTTAGGGTTCTAAATTCGTCTTGTTTGCTAGGTTTTGCTAATCTGTATGTGTCTCCTGGACCTTCTATGTGTTATATGCTTCTCACTTTAATTTGTTGTTAGGGTTTTCGATCTTCTACTGTTTCTCTAAATGCTTGCTTAAGATTTCCCTGATTTTGTTCAATATGTGTTATTTGTCGTTTGATAGGTCTAACTATTTAATAACATATACTGATTTTATGTATTTTTCTCAGAATTGTTATATTTTCCTTAAATCCATAATTTTGTGTATTTTCCTTGTAATTCTGTACTGATTTTTGAATTGTTTCCTTGTTTGTGTGATACTTTCCTTAGTTAGTATTGATTCCCTGTGATTTTCAATCCCATTCGTGATTCTTGTGACTGATTTTCAGAACTAAAATTGTATTCTACCTTATTTATGTGCACAAATATGTTGTCAATTATTTTACATATACTTTCCTTAATTATATATTGTGTACTTGGTCTTTGTTACATGCCACATTCTTTACTATTCCTATTATAGTAAAAATCAGTTTATCATTGATCCTCTTACTGTTGATACTAATTGTGTCCGTTTGAATTAGGACTCCCTAATTAAAGGGAGTCCGGGTCCTTAATTGGTTCTGATTGGGTATTCTCCTTATAATTGTGCTCAATTATTGCTTGTTGCCTTATTTTTCTGCCTGCTCTCAAACTATAAGTACATCTACTCTCATTAGCCTAAGAGATGAACACAGATCTCCTACACACGCACACATACTCTTTGCTTCTCTTGTTGTTTACTTGCAACTCAGTCGGCTGAAAAGCCAAGACTGAGTGATTCTACTGCTCTATTGCTCTACTGTTCTATAGATCTACACACTACTGTTCTACTTCTCCTCACTTTACTGCTCTTCACCCTGCACTCATTCTTTCATTCAACTGGTATGTTTTAAGTTTAAGTTTACATCATCCAAAACACTATGTTTCTATTTATATTGCACTTCCTTTTATTTCTCTTATGCTTCTACTTGTGGTTCTACTGTTTACCCTGCAATTAGCATGTCTATTTTGTCTATGTGATATCCCTTTCCCCTCTAGTTCACCATGTATATTGCTTTTCTTACATGTTTCACTATGGTTCTGCCTTACCCCTGATTCCTAACATTATAAGCATGTACTCATGACACCTAGTTACTATGTAATCCTGAACTCTTCCCCTTAGGATAATTTCAAGCCCTTACCCTATATCTGGTTATCAAACTTGTTTGTAAATGAACCCAAATAGGTGCCCGAACGCACCTTAAACTCGTTAGGTGGCGACTCTTCAAAACTTGCAAACCCCTTTCCCAAAAGGAAACGAGTTGTCCCAACAATGTCAAAAAACCCTGACGGGCCCCGAAAAGGGGTTTCGGGAAAAAGGGGGGGCGACAGCATGGCGACTCTGCTGGGAATTTTAGGCTTTTACCATTTCAAACGTCTTTGTGAATTTGTACCTCTTCCCCTTTTCCTTTTATGTGCAATTAATTGCCTATTTCTTTTAAGCATTTAATTTCCCCCAAAAAGCAAAACTGACATATTTTCTTATTTCTTTTTCTTTGTAATCACTTTTTAAATTATAACTGTTGTATTTACTGCTTTCATAACGTGCAAATACATGACTACGTGCCTTTACTGCTTATTTACTGCATAATCATGCTCAACATCATACTCCACTCGTGCCAAAACAAATCCTATAGCAACGCTTGATGAGTGGTTGCGCCCTTCCTATTTTATCACCCCTAAATTCATAAAGGCTTATTTTCGGTAAAACTAGTCGATCAGCGGTGCAGTCGACGATTCTGTGCCTTCCCCCTTGAGTTGTCCGCTCAAGGGTACCAGTCTAATACCCCATAGAAACCTTGCTCCATTATGCTATTACATGCATCATGGTCAAACCTTGCCAGGTTAGTGTGTTGTCCGCACAATGGCCTTTAAGATAGCCTTATCTAAAAGTCCATCGGGTTTTCCATAATCCCAACGGACGCAATCACGTTCTGTGCATTTATTTGGAGAACTAAATGCTTGTATGCTAATCATAAGTGTATAAATAGTCGAGTCTGGCGGGGGTAAGGGCCTAACCATTTTGTCTTGCAGAAATATGAGGCACGAAGTCCCTAGACTCGGCATGGTTTCCAACATTCACCCAAAGCTTCTAAACTGGTGGGAGGACCTTCACTCCAGTGATAAGACGCTCGTCAAGAAATACTTGGGTAACCTACCGTCTCTCCTCGACATTCAACCCAACAAAATGTTGATAGAAGCTGCCACTTTGTTCTGGGATAGCGAAAGAGTCGTCTTTCATTTTGGGGACATCGAAATGATACTGTTGTTAGAGGAAATAGGAGGACTGGCAGTTTAGTTTGGGAAACTCCCGGGTTGCTAATGCTTGAAATCTGCACGGGCAGGGGTTTCATGAAAATGATGGGTCTGAAGAAGAATGCAGAGTTAGAGTGTCTGAAGAAGTCGTACATTCCTTTCGAGTATTTGTACGAAAGGTACGGTCACAGCAAGTCCTACCGTACCTATCATGACGAATTTGCCATAACATCTTCGGGGCACATTCACCGTAGGGTGTTCGTCTTCATAGTTTGTTTCCTGGGTCTGATTCTATTCCCAACAAAGAAAGAGAGAATCCACACTAGGCTGGCTATGGTAACCAAAACATTGATGGAGGGAGTCGATGGACAGACCTTCAGCATCATCCCTATGATTATCTCATACATTTATCGAGCCTTAGAGCACAGTCAAAAGGGAGCAAAGCACTTCGAAGGCTGCAACTTGCTACTACAACTCTGGTTCTTAGAACATCTCCAAAAGGGCCAATGCCAGCAAGAATTTCCGCGAAGAGCATGGGATGACCACATCGCTTTCCACCACCCAAAGTGAATGACGTACCTTCCCGACAGATTTGCTCAGCCCGAAACCGCCAGAGAATGGGTAGAGTTCTTCGATAATCTGACTAAGGAGCAGGTACAGTGGATGTTCGAGTGGTTTCCAACAGATGAATTCGTCGTCAGGTCTAGGGATGCACCATTCTTGATGCTAATTGGGTTGAGAGGAACATATCCTTACGTCCATCTCCAGGTTATGAGACAAGTAGGCAGAAAGCAGATTATACCAAGGGTCGACAAGATGAGCCATTTCCGAGCCGACTTTCAAGATGATGATAGTCCTCACAAGTGCCAAGCCCAACACATGTGGCACTGTAAGATCATAATGGGGAAAGACACAATTGAGCCAGACAGATATCATGCATGTTGTACACCTTTCATTCAAGGCCACAAGATCATAGATGAAAAAGCTGAAGCTCAAGTCAAGTATAATCAACTGCGCAAGAGGATCCGTGAATGCGAAGACGAACACCGTGAGATACACGAAACCAACAGGAAGTTTACTGAAGAATAGAAAGACATGGCCTTCAACGCCAATAGAAAGCTGGGGTACTTGGAGCGAGGCATAGTCGAGCTGGAGGGTAAATTCATCAAGAGGGTTGAAGACTGTCAAAAGGCTGAGGGGAACGAAGGTGGACATCTGGCCAGGGCGTATCTACTGTTGGGACTTTACGAGCTGGGGAACCTGTTCAAAGGAATCAAGGATGCCGAGTCTGGGGAAGGTCCTTCTGGGACCAAGTAGATAGGATTTCCTTTTCCGCTTTATCGATGTAATAAGGCCCATGGCCATTAGTGATTTTTTATTTCCTGCTTGTTTAGTGTCGTTTTGGGTTCGTCTATTTTTACATTAATGAGATGAGGCATTTTAGCATCCAAGTTCTCCAAATCAATTTGTCGCTAGGCCTACCTCGGGCACTAAGTGTCCCTGATGTCACTCAAAATCCCATACCTCCTCAGAACACCCCGAACAAGTAGAATCTTCCCAACACCCATCATCACATAACCATCGAAAAATCAAACCATCCCACCACAACACCAGCACAACACCTGCCACGCTCCAAGAAACACCCCAATAATCATCCCTGAACTGCAAAACTCCACAAATGATCATCTTTACGCCCAAGCACCAGAACATCACCACAACCCCATCTACGTGGAGGCTATGCCATACTCCACCCAACCCCTTTCATACACACCTGAATCCAGTGAGAAGGATTTTCTCATCAGGAATTTGGCTGAGGAACTCAAAAAGCTAACCAGCCGGGTTCAGGGCGTTGAGGGAAGCAAATGAGTCGAGGGGCTGAACTATGAAGACCTCTGCATACAGCCCGGCGTCGAACTACCTGAGGGGTACAAACCTCCAAAGTTCGAGATGTTCGATGGTACAAGTTATCTGAGAGTCCATATAAGGACCTACTGTGATAAGCTGGTTGGAGTAGGGAAAGATGAAAAGATTCGCATGAAACTGTTCATGAGGAGCTTAACAGGAGATGCTCTGTCTTGGTATATCATCCAAGACCTCAGGAAATGGTCGAATTGGGTAAGCATGGCGTCCGACTTTATGGACCGATTCAGGTTTAACACAGAGAACGCACCAGATGTATTCTACATCCAAAATTTGAAGAAGAAGCCCATGGAGACTTTCCGTGAGTATGCTACTCGCTGGAGATCGGAAGCTTCTAAAGTAAGGTCTGCCTTAGACGAAGAACAGGTGAATAAGTTCTTTGTCCGAGCTCAAGATCCACAATACTATGAGCAGTTAATGGTGATCGAAAATCATAAGTTCTCTAATATTATCAAATTGGCTGAGAGGATCGAAGAAGGAACCAAAAGTGATATGGTTACCAATTTCGAAGCCTTACAAGGTACAAATAAGGCTTTACAGTCTGGTGGTGTGTCCAAGAAGAGGGATGTGGGAGCCGTGATGGTTGCACAGAGAACCAAATCCCCACTGAAATACCAAACCTACCAAACGCCTTCACTCACATATCATCCAGCACCTTCATACCAAGAACCCTCGCCTACATACCAATCAACACCTCCGCCAACATATCAGTCATCTCCACCACCCACCTATCAGCCGCAGTCTCCTAGATATTCCCAGCCCGCTCCTGTTTACCATGCTTATAATTCTTAGCCATCCCACTATCAGTCACCCCCTGCACGCCAAAACTTCCCTAGACCTCGACCAAATTTTGATCGCAGACCTCCTAAACAATACACTGCCATTGCTGAACCTATCGACCAGCTGTATGAAAAACTGAAAGATGCTGGTTATGTCACTCCCATCCCTGCTGCCAACCCTGAGGATCCCTCTCAATGGGTTAATCCAAACAAGTCCTATGCATACCACTCCGGCATGAAGGGACACATCATCGATGAATGTCCCTCTTTGAAGGATAAGATATAGTCCTTGATCGATAACAAAGTCATTGTAGCAAAGGAATCCACTCCTAATGTCCGCAACAATCCACTCCTAGACCATAAGGGTGGAGGCATCCACATGATCAAAGTAGAGAAATATTGGGACCCGGAGGGGTCGATTGGGTTGATCATAGAAGGTGATGACCCAAAGAAGCCATCGGTTACTCTTAAACCTATCATAGTCCAGATCCATCCATCCGGAGATGTTGAGGTAGCTATGTTAGTACCTTTCGAGTTTGAAGCAGCACCACCCGCAAAGGCATCTGCGCCGTTTGAGGTCGAAGTTATGCCAACTGCAAATGCGCCTGCACCACTTGAGATTGCAGTCATGCCACCTACTAAGACACATGTTCCGTTCGAAGTAAAGATAGTTACACCAATCACAGTGGCGGTGTCAACCACGCCACCTTTCTGCAGCAATGTCATACCATGGGATTATGTAGCTGAGGCAAGAAGAAAAGGGAAGGTCAAGGTCGAAGAAGATACTGCGGCACAGGGAATGACAAGGACCAACAAGGTCTACACACCAGAGCATTTGGCTGAATCAAGCAAACAGGCCTCCAACAGGCCACCTATTATTGAGACAGACCTAGATGACCTTTGGAGGAAGGTACAGGCCAAAGAGTACTCCGTCATTGACCAGCTGAACAAGACGCCAGCTCAGATATCCATTCTGCCATTGCTGCAGAATTCAGAGGCACATATAAATGCTTTATTGAAGGTGCTGAATGAAGCGTACGTGCTAAACAATATCACTAGTGGAGAAATGGACAATATGGTAGGCCAAGTGCTAGAGAGCCATAAGATCACCTTTCACGAGGACGAGCTGCCGCCTGAAGGGTTGGGCCATAACAAAGCCATGCACATCACTATGCAATGTGAAGATTATTTCATCACCCGGATTCTGATCGATGGGGGATCGAGTCTCAATATATGTCCACTGACAATGCTCAAGAAATTGGGCAAAGGGTTGTATGAGATAAGAGAAGGGTCAATGAACATGAAAGCTTTCGACGGTTCGCAAAGGTCCACCATCGGCGAGATCAGCCTCTGTTTACAAATGGGGCCCACATGGTTCGAAGTCGATTTCCAGGCGATAGACATATCGGCGTCCTACAACTTGCTATTAGGACGACCATGGATACATGTCACTGGAGCCGTGGCATCGGCACTGCATCAGGCAGTAAAGATTGAATGGAACCACCAATAGGTAATCATCCATGGCGATGGAAGCAATCCTATTTACAGTCGACAGACCATTCCGGTGATTGAAGGAAGAAGGAAGTTGGGTGGAGAAACTTACCACCACATTGAAAGGGTCAATGCCATAGACTAAGTCAAATGGTTGGATAGCAAGATAGCAAGCATGATGAACTGGAGAGGGCATGAGCCAGGTAAAGGGCTCGGTAAGAATCTCTAAGGAATCTCCAAACCCATAAAGATCAAGAAACATGGCACCACTTTCGGTCAGGGATACGAATATACTTGGGAAGAATTCAAGGACTAGCCGCCACCATGGCGCGGTCCCTATTACCCATTGGAGAAGCCAATACCACATCTGGAACACACCTTTCAGCAGGTCGGCATTATCTATGGAACAAAGGAGGAAGAAGCACTCGCAGCACTGAGGAACTTGTTTCTAGAAGACGACGACATGGATTGCTATGTCATTTTTGAGGAGGAGGGGGAGGAAGGCCCTTCCATCCAGGCCGTGAGAAGAGGAACATCTCTCAATAATTGGACCATCATAACAGCCAAAGCCCGACGAGCTCGGGGTAGCAGGGCTAAACAAGCATCATTCATTGTCTTTTATTAAATGATTTTTCCTTTTCCGCATTTCATTTCTGCAATAAGAGCTTCAATGTTCAAAACATTTACTCAATTTATCAAAATCACTTTTACGTTTTATGAATCAATATTTATTACTATAATTTTTCTCTCATTACTTTATCTATACAGCATTACTATTACTTGTGTTGATGAACCAATGACTATGATATGCAACGAGACAACGCAACAAACGGACATTGATTTAGAAGCAGAAGATGATATACCTGATGATATTGTCAAAGAAGTCGAGAATTTTTAGAATAGACCTAATTCTAACCTGGACGAGACCGAGATTGTCAACCTGGGAGATTCAGAAAATGTCAAGGAAACTCACATCAGCATTCATTTGTCGCCGTCAGAAAAGAAGGAATACACAGAATTCTTGAAGAAGTATGAGGACATATTCGCATGGTCGTACGATGACATGACTGGCCTAAGTACGCCCATTGTTGCTCATAAATTACCAACCAATCCAATGTGTCCACCGGTAAAGCAAAAGCTCAGAAAGTTCAAACCTGACATGAGTTTGAAGATCAAAGAAGAAGTCACCAAGCAAATCAATGCCAAGGTTCTCAGAGTAGTGGAGTATCCGACATGGTTATCTAACATCGTGCCAGTGCCAAAGAAAGATGGGAAGGTTAGAGTCTGTGTTGACTACCGGGATCTCAACCGGGCCAGTCCGAAAGATGACTTCCCTTTGCCAAACATACACATCCCGATTGACAACTGTGCCAAGCATGAATTACAGTCATTCATGGATTGCTTCACTGGTTACCACCAAATTTGGATGGATGAGGAAGGCGCTGAGAAAACGGCTTGCATTACACCGTGGGGAGTATACTGCTACAAGATGATGCCATTCGGCCTGAAGAATGTTGGGGCCACCTACATGAGAGCTATGACCACCATCTTCTATGATACGATACACAAGGAGATTGAGGTATATGTGGATGATGTTATTATCAAGTCCAAGAAAGTTGCAGGCCACATAGAAGATCTGAGGAAATTCTTCAATAGGTTGCGAAAATACAATCTGAAACTAAACCCCGCGAAGTGTGCATTCGGGGTTCCTACTGGGAAATTGCTCGGGTTCATTGTCATCCGTCGAGGAATAGAACAGGATCCATCAAAAGTCAAAGCCATCCAAGAGTTACCACCGCCAAGGAACAAGAAAGATGTGATGAGTTTCCTGGGACGCTTTAACTACATCAGCCGGTTCATAGCACAATCCACAGTCATATGTGAGCCAATCTTCAAAATGGTGAAAAAGGACGCCGCAACCAAATGGACCGATGATTGCCAAAAGGCCTTCGACAGAATTAAGGAGTATTTGTCAACACCGCCGGTCTTAGTACCACCTGAGCCAGGTAGAACTTTGCTATTCTACCTTACAGTGTTAGATTGAGCTTTCAGCTACGTTCTGAGGCAACACGACGAAACAGGGAGAAAAGAACAAGTTGTTTATTATCTGAGCAAGAAGTTCACTCCGTACGAAGCTCGATATTCTCTATTGGAACGCACCTGCTGTGCTCTAACTTGGGTAGCCCAGAAGCTGAGGCATTACTTTTGTGCCTACACAACATATCTCATATCAAGGATGGATCCTTTGAAATATATCTTTTAGAAGCCCATGCCAACTAGCAAGCTCGCCAAGTGGCAAATCCTGCTGAGTGAGTTCGACATCGTCTATGTGACTCAGAAAGCGGTCAAGGGAAAAGCATTGGCAGACCATCTTACTGAGCACCCTATAGATGGAGAATACGAACCCCTGAAAACATATTTCCCCAATGAAGAGGTATCATTCATAGGAGAGGACATTGTAGAATCCTATGACGGTTGGAGAATGTTCTCCGATGGAGCGGCGAATTTCAAGTGAGTCGGCATTGGAGCTGTCCTGATATCAGAAACTGGTCAACATTATTCGGTATCTGCCAAACTCATATTCCCCTGCACCAACAATATGGCGGAATATGAAGCCTGCATCTTAGGGCTCAACATGGCCATTGACATGAACTTCCAAGAGCTGTTAGTGATTGGTGACTCAGATTTGCTAATACACCTGGTGCAAGTAGAATGAGCTATAAGAATTCCAAGATATTGTCGTATCTTCACCACGTGCAGGAATTGAGAAAGAGGTTTACCAAGACGAAATTTCGGCACATTCCCAGAATTCAGAACGAGTTCGTTGATGCCTTGGCAACTCTGTCATCTATGATACAGCACCCAGATAAGAATTTCATCGATCCTATTCCAGTGAAGATCCATAGCCAGCCAACCTACTATGTCCATGTCGAAAAAGAAGTAGACGGAAAGCCTTAGTTTCATGACATCAAGGAGTACTTGACAAAAGGAGAGTACCTAGAGCCTGCAAATCAAACTCAGAAGCGCACACTCCGGAGGTTGTCGACAAAATTCTTACACAGCGAAGGAACCCTGTATAGGAGGAATCCCGATTTGGGATTGTTAAGATGTGTCGATGCAAAGGAAGACTCCAAATTACTTGAGGAGATTCATGCTTG
Organism: Nicotiana undulata; assembly: GCA_005239495.1. NCBI lineage: Eukaryota > Viridiplantae > Streptophyta > Magnoliopsida > Solanales > Solanaceae > Nicotiana > Nicotiana undulata. The sequence goes on from ML262616.1 coordinate 20,222, forward strand.
GACCTGTGGCCCGCATATGAATGGTTCTATCTTGGATAAGAAAATACTAAGAGCGGGTTATTTCTGGATGACCATGGAAACGGACTGCATCCAGTATGTCCGTAAATGCTATCGATGTCATGTACATGCAGATATGATAAAGGTACCTCCAAACGAGCTCAATGCAACGAGCTCACCATGGCCGTTCGCCGCCTGGGGCATGGACGTTATTGGACCAATTGAGCCTACCGCCTCCAACGAACACAGGTTCATCTTGGTGGCAATTGACTATTTCACTAAATGGGTCGAAGCAGCATCCTACAAAGCAGTGACTAAGAAAGTCGTGGCAGACTTTGTCCACGACCGTATTGTTTGTCGATTCGGAGTTCCGGAATCAATCATGAGCGACAATGGTTCCAATCTCAACAGTGACCTGATGAAGGCTATGTGTGAGACTTTCAAAATCAAGCACAAGAATTCCACAGCCTACAGACCTTAGATGAATGGAGTTGTAGAAGCCGCCAATAAGAATATCAAGAAGATATTGAGGAAGATGATAGAAAGGAACAAGCAATGGCATGAGAAGTTATCATTTGCCCTACTAGGCTATCGCACCACAGTCCGCACATCAACTGGGGCAACCCCTTACATGTTGGTTTACGATATAGAGGTTGTCATTCCTGCCGAGGTAGAGATTTCATCCTTAAGGATCATACAAGAAGCTGAGCTCAGCGATGCAGAATGGGTAAAGAGCCGTTATGAGCAACTAGCCCTCATAGACGGAAAGAAAAAAAGAACGCAGTATGTCACGGTCAACTCTATCAGAATAGAATGTCTAGAGCGTTCAACAAAAGAGTCAAACCAAGATAGTTCACACCGGGGTAGCTGGTGCTGAAGAAGATCTTTTCGCACCAAGATGAAGCCAAAGGGAAATTCTCTCCCAACTGGAAAGGTCTGTATATGGTTCACCGAGTATTGACAGGAGGAGCTCTTATACTTGCAGAAATGGACGGAGAAGTCTAGCCGAAGTCAATCAATTCAGATGCAGTCAAACGGTACCATGTGTAATCTTTATGCTTTCTCAATGATGCAAATTGAGCTATGCCTGACCTGATTCCCGTTTAAGAGGGGATACGTAGGCAGCCCTATGGGTTCGGTCACAATTCAATAAAAATTTCATTTTCCCCGCGATTGGAAACTGGGGCAGAATTTTGAGGAGGACCCTCAAAATTCTGAAGCAAGTTTAGTCTATCGCCGCATGTGCAACAGTCAGAAGCATCAACCCATCAAACTGGGGCAGAATTATGAGGACGACCCTCAAAATTCTGTAGCAGGAGAAGTTGCAATGTCTCGAACCGTGTCACAGTTGTCGGTTCATCTAAGCTACTTTAAATATATGTTTATACTATGTCTTTACAAAATCATGCATACCTATTCTTGAAAATAGCCTTGTTTAGCAAACGTTACCCCAATGATACGAACAGTATCATCAGATCAAGCAGAACGAGTCAACAAGTCAGCGGGGATACGAACTAACTTCCCCCATTTATAGAACTCACGATTTTTCTTTGGATGCAGGAACAAAGGTTACAAAATCCCAAAACGTGCTATCCACCCGAAGGACAGATATTAGATACAATTCTCAAAATCGTCGCACCTATCGAGATTTATTATCAGCACAAACAAATGATGCTCCATAATCGCAACGCTCATAAAGGTCACAAAACCGCAATTTATTACCAGCTAAGAATCTCTATTGTCATTCATTTAATCTCCATAAGGCTACCTTTCTGCCTTCCATTTGCATAAGGCTACCTTTCTGCCTTCCATTTGCATAAGGCTACCTTTCTGCCTTCTGAGACTAAGCTCTGTCTCCATCTGCATGAGGTTAAGCTCTACCTCTATCTTGCATAAGGCTACCTTTCTGCCTTCTACTTGCATAAGGCTACCTTTCTGCCTTCCGAGACTAAGCTCTATCTCCATCTGCATAAGGTTAAGCTCTACCTCCATCTTGCATAAGGCTACCTTTCTACCTTCCGAGACTAAGCTCTGTCTCCATCTGCATCTGCATAAGGCTACCTTTTTGCCTTCCGAGGTTAAGCTCTACCTCCGTTTGCATAAGGCTACCTTTCTGCCTTCCATTTGCATAAGGCTACCTTTCTGCCTTCCATTTGCATAATGCTACCTTTCTGCCTTCCGAGACTAAGTTTTGTCTCCATCTGCGTCTGCATAAGGCTACTATTCTACCTTCCATTTGCATAAGACTACCTTTCTGCCTTATGAGGTTAAGCTCTACCTCCCTTTGCATAAGGCTACTTTTCTGCCTTTCGAGGCTAAGCTCTGCCTCTAATTTACTTTTTCATCGAGACTAAACGCTGTCTCAAGCACTATTTACTTCGCTTTTCTTTCGGGCTAAGCTCTGCCCTTCAATTCGCAAGACTAAGCTATGTCTTGTCATCATCATATTACTGCATTTCATGGGCTGAAATATCGCCAACCTGTCCAAAGGCGTCATTGTTCGGAGGAACCATTTTCATGGCCCGAGAACATCATGTCATGGACTAAGGATCTCTTTCGATTTTTGCATATCATTATTCAAAGGAGTCATCGTTCGAAGGCACCATCCTCATGGCCCGAGAACATCATTTCATGGCCTGCGAATCCTGCATCAAACAATTCATGGCCCAGGACATCATGGTCTGAGGACGTCATCCTTAACCATCTGAAGACAACGTTCATAGTCCGACGGGAACTTGCATCATGATTAAATTTTCGCACAATATGAGCTTGTATTGTTTTACTTTTGCAGGTAACCCGGCAAGCAACGCCTATCCTAGCAGGAGCAGTCCCGCTCCAGTTCTCCTAACAATTCACGTAAACTGTTACTCACCCAGCCCTATATGTTGCGTCCGTTCTTGTAAAACTTCGTCGGTATACTTCGTCGATGACTCCTAAACTATATACGGCTTGATTCCCGTAAAATCAGAGATATGTAGGCAACTTAGAAACCAGGGTACGACCTAAGTCTCTTCAAATCGTTTCGCTCGGTCAAAATTGGCCATCATATCTTTACCCGACAACTCTTTCATCTTTCCCGGGTAAAGAGGTGCAGTTGTTGATACCCAATTTTTCCTCAAATTATTTTAAAATTGCATATATACTCTCAAAATCAAGCTTTCATAACAATTGATATTTTTTCATAATTTTCCCATATTTTATTTAATTTAATTTATTCGCCCAGCATTTTTATCTTTAATAATTAATCGTAAATTGCATTACAAATAATTTAAAAAAAAAACATTTCTTGGTTTAATATATCATTTTTGGTCCTATTAAGATTTAATTATTTTACAAATTAGCCAATTTGACACTATTTGGTTATAATTGCGATAAATTTGCAATTATAGCCTAATTATATATTTTGTGCTATTTTTACCTAATAATTAGTCATTTTATATTTTTAATACTGATAAATCTTCTTAATTTAGTCTATTTAGTATCAATTTTATTTTATATAACTATTAGCCATATTTTAAAATTATATATCTATTTTTAATGGGTATTTAACATTTAGCCACTTTTAATTTTAATTTTAGCCCAATTAATCCGGATCCCTTACCCACTTAACTAACCCAACTACCCAGCTCAATCCTCAAAAATATACCCGGCCTAATCCCCCTTTGATAAGAGTCGTTGATTAATTCAAATCAACGGCCCAGATTAATACTTACCATATTAATTCCTAAAGACTACCCCCCCCCTCCCCGTTTCATTTTTCCCCCTCACTCGTAACACTCAACCGTCTCTCTCTCTGAATCCTCTCACCTCTCTCTAGAACCTTCGTCCCTGAGCTCTGTCTCTCCCCTCTCCGGCCACCTCCTCGCTGGAAACTATGAAGTGTCCACTACTCATCGACCTTAGGGCTCCATCTTTCACACCTGTGTCACCGGTGAAGGCTCTCAAGCGACCCTGAGGCGGTTCACTTCCATCTACGGTATCATGCCATGTTTTTCGGCCACCTATGGCCGTTCGAGTAAGATCCCTACATTTTTCGGCCAAAGGCGGTGATATTTTAAGCTTCCCTCTCCTTCTCTGGGTTTTCTCTGGAAACCCTAACTTTGAGATCTTCCGATCTTTCTAGATCTGTAATAGATCTATGTGTATCTTAAAGTTTTTACACATTTTCTTCCAAAAAATCTCATGTTTTATGAAAGACTCTTCATCTTTTAAAAACTAGGGTTTCTTAACCCCTTTTTAAAACACTTTCTCTTCTGATTTTTAGTATTACCCTATGATTCTCAGTATGATTTTAAAAGTTTGCTTAAGTCTTATCTTTCGTCCGAGCTATTCTGTTGAAAGCTCAATTTTAGGGTTCTAAGTTCGCCTTGTTTGCTAGGTTTTGCTAATCTGTATGTTTCTCCTGGACCTTCTATGTGTTCTATGCTTCTCGCTTTAATTTATTGTTAGGGTTTTCGATCTTCTACTGTTTCTCTAAATTCTTGCTTAAGATTTCCCTGATTTCATTCAATATGTGTTATTTGTCGTTTGATAGGTCTAACTATTTAATAACCTATACTGATTTTATGTATTTTTCTCAGAATTGTTATATTTTCCTTAAAGCCATAATTTTGTTTATTTTCCTTGTAAGTCTATACTGATTTTTGAATTGTTTCCTTGTTTGTGTGATACTTTCCTTAGTTAGTATTGATCCCCTGTTATTTTCAATCCCATTCGTGATTCTTGTGACTGATTTTCAGAACTAAAATTGTATTCTACCTTATTTATGTGCACAAATATGCTGTCTATTTGGCATATACTTTCCTTAATTATATATTGTGTGCATGGTCTTTGTTACATGCCATATTCTTTACTACTCCTATTATAGTAAAAATCAGTTTATAATTGATTCTCTTCCTGTTTGATACTAATTGTGTCTGTTTGAATTAGGACTCCCTAATTAAAGAGAGTCCGGGTCCTTAATTGATTCTGATTAGGTATTCTCCCTATAATTGTGCTCAATTATTGCTTGTTGCCTTATTTTTCTGTCTGCTCTCAAACTATAAGTACCTCTACTCTCATTAGCCTTAGAGACGAACACATACACTGTTCTAAGTTCTCTCCTACACACGCACACATACTCTTTGCTTCTCTTGCTGTTTACTTGCAACTCAGTCGGCTGAAAAGCCAAGACTGAGTGATTCTACTACTATATTGCTCTACTTCTCTACTGTTCTATTCCTCTACACACTACTGCTCTACTTTTCCTCACTTTACTGCTCTTCACCCTGCACTCATTCTTTCATTCAACTGGTATGTTTTCAACTTAAGTTTACAGCATCCAAAACACTATGTCTGTTTATATTGCACTTCCTTTTATTTCTCTTATGCTTCTACTTGTGGTTCTGTTGTTTACCCTGCAATTAGCATGTCTATTTTGTCTATGTGATCTCCCTTTCCCCTCTAGTTCACCATGTTTATTGCTTTTCTTACATGTTTCACTATGGTTCTGCCTTACCCCTGATTCCTAACACTATAATCATGTACTCATGACACCTAGTTACTATGTAATCCTGAACCCTTCCCCTTATGATAATTTCAAGCCCTTACCCTATCTCTGGTTATCAAATTTATTTGTAAATGAACCCAAATAGGTGACCTAACGCACCTTAAACTCGTTAGGTGGCGACTCTTCAAAACTTGCAAACCCCTTTCCCAAAAAGAAAAGAGTTGTCCCAACAATGTCAAAAACCCTGACCGGCCCCGAAAAGTCGGGAAAAAAGGGGGGGGGGGGGGG
>ML262616.1:26303-71091 GCA_005239495.1 Nicotiana undulata
GGCGCGACAATAGGCAGTCATTGCCAACAAATCTTATACGAAGGGCTCTCCATGTTATGTACATTATGTGGGCGTTTAGGTCACAATAAACATCTTTGCACTTACTCTTCCTCCTCCACTACCTCCACCACCTTACCCCCCTACACGATTCCTCCAACTACAACACTGCCCACCGCCTACAAGTGAATGGAAAACAGTCACCTTTCCCACAAGATCAAAAACAAAGAGTCCGTCACGCTTGCAAAGTCGCTCCTCCCAGCATACTAATATATCTTTGGACCAAAATCACTCTATCTTTCCGCCCACGGCGGCTAGACCATTGGTAATAACCCACATGGCCTCTCCAACAACATCTTTTGACGAATCAATCACCATCCCTACTTTCCCACCACATGGAAAAGACCTGACTACCCCCCCCCCCCCCCCAAAAAACCCCCAAAAAAAAGTTTTTAATCACCAAACGTTACTCCTAATCAATGACAAAATGGATACTACAATGATGGACCAAACTCCTCTAAACCCAAGCCCAATATTGCCCACCCTACAGCCCAAAAATTCAGGCCTAAAAGATCAAAGTCCAATTCCTACCTACATGGACACGCATGCCGACCACGCTGGACACCCAGCACCCCTCCCATCTGCCACGTCATCCAGCAACATGGCCCCCTCATGCCACGTGGCAAATAACTCTGACATGGAAACCAACTCACTTCATCCATCTCACACTTCCCCAATTACTAAAGAACTACACTTTCCTACCCAACATCATGATAGCCCTAAACTTGCTACCACCCCCAGCTCAAAACAAATTACAAAGTCTGCTTCACTAGACCACACCCTACACCCAGCCCATTTCCCACACTTCACGCCACATAAAACACCATATAGTAATTTTACCACTTCCAGTAAAATCCCATCAATTACTATATCAAATCAACCGCATATTTTGACCACTCAGGAAACTTCTAAGCCTGCCTGAACACCCTTAATTAGTACAACAAATCATTCCCTCCCCACTTCAAGTAATACTCCCACCATTAATATACCACAACCCCATGAATCTTCTTCCCTTAAACTGCCAACACCGGAGGACTTTATCTTACTCCAGCACTCCTTTACACAACCACCCCCTCACAATGACTCACCCTCCAAACCACCCCTGGAACAACACCCCTCGCCTCATGCCCCCTCTTTACATCACTCAATATCCTCCCACGCAAGCTTATCCCCAATCTTGGCTGGAAATGAGTCTTCACAACCATGCCCTCACCTTCACGGCGGAGGTAGAAGGGCAGGATGTAATATTGATGATCCAGAACCCTGCAGACATTTCTCAGATTGTAACGGAAGGGATGAGGATGGGGGTGGAACTCTACAACCAATATCTCTTGGCCATGCACCCTCCATCGACCATGCAACACTTCCAGACCCACACACCTCTCCCTCCTCTCTACCATCATCAAACCTCTCCCATGGAACTCCCGTTATACCCACCACAACTACCACCCCACTCACTAGTACCTTGTATACATCCACGATTCACGATCCACCATCCACATCCCAACTCTTCTGCATGCCCAAGCAGCCCCTTACCAACTAACTCCAGTACATCCCCCACCTGCTCATCCCCCTCCTCTAGACGAAATAGAACGACTCGAAGTAGCAGCTACCATGGCAGATATCAGGTAAACACGGCCACTCCTCTACTTTCTCAACAACAACAAATACTATGACCTCAAAGAACAATTTAAAAGAAAGGTAATTATCATGTGCCCACCAGAGCTTCAGAGTTGCTCGCTCAATCTTCGTCCAACAAACAATCCAGAAGTCGGCAAGTACGGGTTAGTATTGATCCCTTCAATAACGAGGTCCACAGTGCCCCAAGTGGAGTCACCACTGACTCCGCCACCCCTCCCCCCCCCCCCCCCCCCCCCCCCCCCCCCCACATAATTATCAAATGCAGTTTATTATCTAGAATTGTCATGGTGCAGAGTCTCCTGATTTCAAGAGAAACTTTCGCTCCCTCCTAAATTATCACAAGCCTGCCCTAGTGGCTCTACTGGAAACACATCTCCACTGCCACTCACTTGAAGGAAGAATTTGGTTTTACAACAATGGCACATGCACCAGCACAAGGTCGTTCAGGGGGTATTGCATTACTCTGGCAGGACGACCTCCTCAAGCTGGACCAAATTGAAGTCACTTCGGAAACTATCCATTCTATTGTCCAGGTACATCCAAACCCTACCAATTGGTTACTCTATGTGATTTATGCTAAAAAGGACATGCATACACATACTTCTTTATGGACTAAGTTAATGCACATGCATGAAAATATTAAACTTCCTTGGCTCGTTGGGGGAGACTTCAATAAAATCACACGGGCAAACGAAAAATATGGAGGCAACCCTATTAATAATACTCGATGTGACAAATTCCTCCAAACTTTAAACTATTGTAATTTACTTGACCTAGGATTAAGAGGAAGTAGGTACACTTGGACAAACAAACGTTGCCTTGCCCATAGAATTTTAGAACGACTAGATCTATTTGTTTGTAATCCAGAATGGTTAACTTTATTTCCTGAAGCCAATGTACAACACCTACCACGAACTCATTCAGACCATTGTCCGTTACTCCTTAAATTGCAACATTCATTTCCCCGCAAACCCATGTTTCGATTAGAAACCATTTGGCTTTCCCACCCATCATTCCCCTCCCTTGTTAGCACCCACTGGACCCCTCATAAACACATACTACAATCAACAGATGATTTCACTGAAGATGTTCAAAAATGGAATCATCAAACTTTTGGTAACATTTTTAAAAAACAAAGGAACATTTTAGCTTGTCTCACTGGCATCCAATTTTCCCCTAACTACCACAATAGTCACTTCCTCCAAACTCTGGAACATGACCTCATTAAAGAATTTAATCACTTGCTTCGACTAGAAGAATAATTTTGGAAATTAAAGTCACGAGTCACTTGGCTCCAACAAGGTGACGCTAATACAAAATTCTTTCATACCACTACCCTTCAAAGACGTCGGAGAAACAGAATCACATCCCTTAAAGACATGGGAGGCAATTGGATTACGGACCAACCCCAAGTAAATTCCTTGATCCTAAATTATTATAATTCCCTATTCACTACTACTCACAGTACCTCCACCATAAACCAGCTCGAACCAGACTTTCATACACTCACTCCCCTAGACCATACCTCATTAACAAGACCCTTAACCCCCCAGGAAATACACCATGCCATTCAGTCATTTTAACCATTTAAATCCCCAGAGCCAGACGGGCTACACCCTTTTTTCTACCAAAACTACTGGCACCAAGTAGCCCCCTCAGTCATCTCCTTTTTCAAGGAGGTTTTCAACAATTGCCAAATTCCCCCCAAAATTAACAAAACTTACTTATGTCTCATCCCTAAGATTAAAAATCTCTCTCATCATGCATTATCGACCCATAGGACTTTGTAATACCATTTACAAAATCATCACCAAATTAATAGCTCACAGTCTTAAACCCTTCCTACCAAAATTATTAGCCCTGAACAATCTACTTTCTTAAAAGGGCGTCAAACCTCGGATAATGCCATAATAGTTCAAGAAATACTGAACTCCTTCCGCAAAAAGAAAGGCCAAGTAACACATTTTCTCCTCAAACTTGACCTGGGAAAGGCTTTTGATAAAATGGAGTGGGGGTTCATTAAAGAAACTTTACACTTCTTTAACTTCCCACACACACTAATTTCTCTAATTATTTCTTGTATTACTACGTCCACTATCTCACTTCTGATAAATGGCCATCCCTCACCTTCCTTCGAACCCTCGAGGGGCATTCGACAAGGAGACCCTCTCTCGCCTTATCTTTTCATACTTCGTATGGAACGACTCTCCAGACAAATCCACCAACTAGTAGATTATAAAAATGGAAAGCAATTAAACTCTCCACCCAAGGACCTCAAATTTCCCATCTCCTCGTTGCCGATGATATCACACTTACCTCCAAAATCACCACTACCAGTATCCATACAATAATTGATACTCTTACTCAATTTACTCAAAAATCCGGTCAAAGTATCAACTTTACAAAATTAAACATTTACTTCTCACGCAATGCCACTCCTATGGATAAATAATTTGTCTTAACATCCTTCAATATGCGGGAAGGCAACCTCTTTGGCAAATACCTGGGATACCCTCTATTTGTTCATTAACCATCAACCCAGGATTTTCAATTCATCTTAGACAACTTTAAAGCTAAATTATCAGGGTGGAAGACAAACATGCTTTCAATGGCAGGGCGTGCTACCCTTATTAAATCCACTCTAAACACGCTCCCAAACCATGTTATGCAAATTATTAAACTACCTGCCCAAGTAATTTCTAAAATGAACCGCTACCAAAGAAACATTCTTTGGGGCACTACGCAACACAAAAAAAAAATTTCATCTAATTAGTTGGACTACCATCCAAAAATCAAAACACCTAGGTGGTTAGGTATTCAAAACTTAACCATCAAAAACAATGCTTTGCTTGGAAATTTAGCTTGGCGCCTCTTCAACAATCCTCACACACGCTGGGCTTCTGTCTTACTGGATAAATACTCCCACATTAGAAGTAGTAATAATACCTCAACTTATTTGGAAAGCTATTCTATTAGGTTGGAAACTTTGCCAACATGGCTTGGTTTGGAATATAGCCAAAGGCACACACATTCACTTCTGGTAAGACCCTTGGCTGGGGCCCAACATTATCCTCCGTAAAACTATAGAAGGTCCATTTCCCTCCCAAGAAATAGACGCAACAGTACACCAACACACTCTTAATAATCACATTGACCTAACCTCTCTACCCTTCGACATAACAGAACCCGTTTGTTCAATGCTAAAACAAATACATATCCCAATCCTAATTAACCCGCACTGCTACGATCAGCTTATATGAGGTTTGACTGCCAATGGCAAATTCTCCGTCAAATCATTATATCACGCCTTAACACAGCCCACTACCACCTATCCCCACAAATGGCTTTGGAAGCTACATTTACCCCCAAAAATTATCTGTTTTCTCTGGCTCCTATCACACCAAAGAATAGCCACAACTTCCTATTTACATCACATCAATGTCACCCAATCCAATTTGTGCAACCTTTGCCTCCAAAGAGAGGAAACCATCACACACCTTCTCTTCCAATGCCCTGTGACCTCCACTATATGATCTCAATTAGGGATTGATGCCATATTACATGCTTGTAACCTCCTACTCTCCCCACCTATCCAAATCATATGCCACTTAATCACAAACTATCCCACCCTCCCATTTCATCTACCCCTACTGATTCCCTATATCATATGGCATATTTGGAAACTACGCAATCACTACCTCTTCAAAAGTCATTCCTCACCACCACCCACAACCAACTCCATGCTATCAGAAGCAGTGGAATACCACTACCTTATCCAACAACATTCTCAATCCACCGCACCCACACACATGTATGTCAAATGGCACCCACCTCCAATAGGCACAATTAAACTAAATACTGATGGTGCTGCAAAACCACACCAAGATACTAATGGTATAAGAGGAGTGTTTCGAAATGTCACGGGCCATTGCTTACTCGGTTTCATGGGAAACAAACCCATAGGGAACTCCACCTCCATGGAATTATATGCATTATTACAGGGCCTGCAATTAGCTTGGCATCACCAACTCATACCGCTAGAAGTGAACGTGGACTCCACAAAGGTAATCTCAATGCTTAATAACCATAATTTACATTACTCATCCGTGTTAATGGAATGCAGGTACTTACTCCAGCAACTGGGTAATCCTACTATCACTCACACTTACAGAGAGCAAAACTACGTTGCACACGCGCTTGCTCGGAATGGTGCCACTACACTTTTGCATGATCAAACAACTATCTTTTGCCAGCCCCCCAGACCTTTTGTTACCACACCTGGAGGCGGATCGACAGGGCACAAGTTTTTCAAGACTTGTTAATATAGCATGCACCCCAGAATTTTTGAACTGCCTGCCCCATGCACAGGCTACTCGTCCTCTTTTGGAAATTTATGAGCACAGACTCCCCTCTACACCTCTGTTAGATAGGGATCACCTTAGTGTTCATCTTTTTGATTATTCCTTTTGTAATGTAATGCAACGAGCTCCTTGTAATGTTCCTGTTTAAGTTAATATAAGTTCGCCTTGTTGACCAAAAAAAAAAAAGAAAAAAAGAAAAGAAAAATGAACTCGCATAAAAACTTTCGGAATTACTATTAGACTATAGTCAACTTATTTTGCTGTGAGACCATATTATTATTGTATGTGGCAAATGTGCTTACTGTAGGATGGTTTAATTGGACTGGCTAGGGGTGGGCATAAAATCCGAAAAACCGAATTCCGAACCGAACCGAACCGAATTAATTTGGTATTTCGGTTTCGGTTTTTTCGGTATTTCGGTTTATTTCGGTACGGAAATTTCGGTATTTCGGTAATTCGGTTCGGTATACGGTATTGGAATTTTGGTATTTCGGTTTTTCGGTATACCGAAATAGTATAGTCCAAGCCCAACTTTTTTTTTAATTTTTTAGCCCAATAACCTTAAGCCCACACCCCAAAAGTCCAAAACACTTATTAATTTAATATTTCTCGTATTACTACTAATATAAGAAAAAAAGTGAAATTGATATCTTAAACTATGAGTAGAAAAGTATTTAGAATCAATAGAAAAGGTTTCCTTTTCGATGACTTATTTTACAAACTTTAAATTAAAAAGTAAGATAGTTACTTCTATTTCAATTTGAATATTTAGCTAAACATTATTTTGATAAAGACCATTTAACAAACAGATTCATCGACCATTTTTAGTTTAATACAAGCTGTATTGGTTTCAAAAGTCGAAGAGCTACAAATTTGAATAAGCAGAAGCCTCGTAACATAGATTTGGTTTAAACCGCAATCGTACCGAACCGAAATAAGAAATACTGAACCGTACCGAAATATTTTGGTATGGTATTTGGTATACACAATTAATAAACCGAATACCGAACCGAAATACCCAATGCCTACCCCTAGGACATGCGTTCATTTCAACCAAAAAGATAAAGCGACAGACACACAAAGAGAGCGCATTACTCTTAATAGAGTATTGCTATTTGTATAATTACTACTAAGCCCTCTATTAATAGTAATAATGACTGAATAAAAGCGAGAGAAAAAGCAAGCAAGCGAAAGAGCATAGGAAATGGCGAAGAAAAAAGAGGAAGAAGCAGCAGTAGCAGCTCTCCTCTTCTTGGGTTCTCACAATTTTCTCTCTCTCTAGATCTCTAAAAATCAATTCTTGCCTACTTTATCTTTCTCTATATACATAGCCCATATATATATGTAGTGATGGTGATGAACAGGAAAGTGTAGGGATCTGCTGCTAGGGATACACTTTGCTCTTATTACCTCAAATTTTGGTGAGAAATGCTTCCAAATTAAATTTCCTATGTGTTTAATATATCATTGTAAAAGCTACTAGATATGAAATTTATGTTAATATTCTTTATTATAAAAAGGGATGAATAAATGGGTGTGTGATGGGTTTTTGGAGTTTGGACAATGGTTTTGGTCGATGCTCTACACTTTTTTACCTTTTCTTTTTATCCCTGTTTTTTAGTTGGAAAGATTTTGATAATCTTTGGGAGATTCTTTTCTTGGCTATTCTTCCTGTTTCTCACTGCGCAAGTCTTTGTTGTTGACTCGATTTATTTCCTTGAACTGTAATCTTTTTTTTTTTTCAAGCATCTTGTTCTAATGTTTGAAAGGTCTGAAATAGTAGAATCTGTCCTTTTATTTTGAATAGAAAATGAGAATTTAAATCTGCAAAGTAGTATGTGAATTTATTCCTAGTCAAGATAGAGTCTTTCTCTTTTTTTGCTTCCTATTTTTCCATCTTGGTTGAGAATATTAGTATTTGTTCCCATCAGTCTCTTTAATATGAGCCTTTCCTTTTTCTTTAAGAGTCAGAAGGCAGGTTTCAAAGCTCATTCCTTTTCAGTCCTCTCAGTGTGGTGAGTTGTGTTTTAGTGATAAAGAGTATTCTTGGTTTGTCCATATGATCTAATTCGTTCCGTACTTGGTCAAAATCTGTCAATAACCAACTGCTTCCTAAACCTGCGGGCGTGCCATTGAATTTAAGTTCTTATCATTTGTCACAGAAGATTGACTTGCTGGGCTGCTGTAGATTTTGCAGTGATAGATTTTGCCTGATTTGTTGTGTTCTGATACTAATTCGAGATTTTCATCTCTTTCAGTTGGATTATGAGATGAGAGTATACACTCTTGACTGTGGCTGTTAGAAAAGAGATTTACTGTTATCTTGTTACACCATCAGCTTTGGTATTTGTGGTACTACAAACATGAACATGAATCATCTGACTGTTGAAACTGAAGATACTTTTGCTAGCTTGCTTGAATTTGCAGCCAACAACGATATAGAGGCATTTAAAAGTTGGATGGAGCGTGATATATCTGGTATTCATGAGGTTGGACTGTGGTATGGGCGCCAAAAGGGCTCAAAGCAAATGGTTCTCGAGCATAGAACTCCTTTGATGGTCGCTGCTATGTATGGTAGTGTCGATGTTTTAAAACTGATTCTTTCTCTACCTGGAGTAGATGTAAATCATTCTTGTGGCCGTGATAATAGCACTGCCCTTCATTGTGCTGCCTCCGGTGGATCTTTGAATGCTGTTGATGCCGTCAAACTTCTTGTAGAAGCTGGTGCTGACCCAAACATAAAAAATACCAATGGCCATCGCCCTCTTGATGTTATAGTTATTTCTCCCAAGTTTCACACCATGAAATCTTGCCTAGAAAATCTGCTCAAAACTGATGCTACCGAAGACTGTAACCTAAGGGTGTCTATGGCCACTTCAAGCTCAAATTCTCCACCACTTTCGCCTTCTCCTGGAAATAGATCACCATCTTCTGCTTCAGACACAACTTCTTCCCCGAGCAGTGCAAAATCTAGTGATGTCCCTGTGCCGTTTACTTCAGAGAAGAAAGAATACCCTATTGATCCCTCCATGCCTGACATAAAAAACAGCATCTACTCCACAGATGAATTCAGGATGTTCTCATTTAAGATCAAACCTTGCTCTCGTGCATACTCCCATGATTGGACCGAATGTCCATTTGTCCATCCAGGTGAAAACGCTCGAAGAAGAGATCCAAGAAAGTACCACTACAGCTGTGTACCTTGCCCTGAGTTTCGCAAGGCAGCTTGTCGACGAGGGGATATGTGTGAATATGCTCACGGGGTTTTTGAGTGTTGGTTGCATCCTGCTCAATACCGAACTCGGCTTTGCAAAGACGGTACAAACTGCGATAGAAGAGTTTGTTTCTTTGCCCACATGCAGGAAGAACTCAGGCCACTGTATGTGTCTGTTGGTTCTGCTGTTCCTTCACCTCGATCAAATGCTTCTGCTGCCAATCCCTTAGATTTCGCTGCTGCCATGGGTCTCATACCAGGTTCTCCTTCCTCAGTCTCTGTTATGCCCCCATCACCTTTCACTCCTCCAATGTCTCCCTCGGCTAATGGCATTTCGAACATTGGTTGGCCCCAACAAAATGTACCAGCATTGCATCTTCCTGGCAGCAATCTTCAGTCCAGTCGCTTGCGATCATCACTCAATGCAAGAGACATCCCTTCCGAAGATCTGACTATGTTGTCAGATTTTGATGTGCAACAAAAGCAGCTACTGTATGAACTGTCTTGCCTATCCAACTCCAGCATGAATGCTAATTCTTTTAGCCATTCAGTTCGTCCTAGGACCTTAACCCCTTCTAATCTCGAGGATTCATTCTCCGCTGAGAGCTCATCTCCTAGATATTCCGATCACTCATTAACTCAAGCTGTTTTTTCCCCTACCCACAAGTCTATAGGTTTCAATCAATTCCAGCAGCAGCAGGCGACATTATCTCCAATTAATACAAGATTTTCACCAAAAACTGTTGAAAGTCCTCTGTTGCAGGGCTCTTTTGGAGTTCCGCAATTGCGAAATATGTCTCCCCGAGGGATGGAACCAATCTCACCAATGAGTTCCCGTGCCTCAATACTTGCTCAGAGTGACAAGCAGAAGCAATTGAGGACTCTCAGCTCACGTGATCTTGGCTCCAGTGCCTCTGTCATCGTTGGCTCTCCAGCAGATACTTGGTCTAACTGGGGTACAGCTACGGGAAAGCCAGACTGGGCTGTCAATACTGAGGAGCTTGGTAGGCTAAGGAGATCTTCATCATTTGAACTTGCCAACAGTGGAGAGGAGCCTGATCTATCATGGGTTCAATCTCTTGTCAAAGAATCACCACAGGAAGTTAAGGACAAATCTGCTTCTCGTGTATCTGGCCTTACAAGTGCTGGTGCAGATATCAGAGAAGCCTCAACATCGAGTTCCCAGATTGGACAATTTGATCAACTGGGCGCATGGATGGAGCAAATGAAGCTTGATCAGCTAATACCTCAGTAAAAGCATCCTCCATTTTCCATTTACCGATCCTTGACGCCTCAAAGCATAAGGTTTTGGTAAATATCAACTGGTTTTTGTTCTTGTATTCACTTCATGTTGGCTTGGGATCAAGGCAACTGTAAGCAGAGACGAAGCCAAGCCAGCAATGAAAGCAGTTCCATACTTTTGAAGAAAATTAACTTTATAATTTGAATTTATTATTTAAAGCAGGTAATATAAAATTGGGTTTAGGTGATTTTCTCCAACATTACTGAATGAGACTTACTAAAGAAATTTTTTACCTTGATTTCCTTAATTATAAGGATATTACAGTGTACTAAAAGCAATTTTCATTTTTGTGACAACTATCTATTGACATGAAGTAATTTCAGATGAATGTTGATAAAATGTTTTGAATATTTGGTCCACCCTTTTTTGGGGGTGGGAAAAGAAATATGATGTGATGCAAATTAGTTATTCTGAATTCTGATGTTGTGGAATAATGTTAGTGCTAGAAGGTGCTGTGTAAAGGTAGATAAGAATGCTATCTGATTAGTTTTTGATGTAACATGCTTGTTCAGAGTTATTGGAATTGGAATTAGAATTAGAATTCCATATTCCTTTACCTGACACGTGTATTCTATCCTTTTTTTTTTAGTTGTCGGGCTAGTTTACGCATACCTCATGTATAATAGTTTTGTTTAGCTTAGCTTGTTGCACCTCGATGATTCTCACATGGTTACAGGTACCTTCTATTATTACAGGTACGGGTGATTTCGTCCACAATGCTTAATCAGATGGAAATAAATGATCTAGTATTTTTTATTTCTGTTGCGATGAACTCTAGTCTCCTATGTTTGCACTTTCTTCGTCGACCATTAGACCACATGCTTGGATGCGATATGCTTATTCTATCCTTAGACATGCTTATTCTACCCTTTAGGTATATGCTTATCCTTTCTTTAAGTTCCCAACAACATGAGTTTTTGGTGGATTCCAAATCCCAAAAGTTAGATTTGGGGTTTGTGAACGTGAAGGAGGGTTTGGGAAAAAGGTTTATTCATTTGGGATTACACCAATCCTTCCGGGGATTGGACGCGATGGTGAATTTTTTATTAGATGGGGAATAATGAATCCTTATATTCTAAGATATAATGATTATGGTGGAGTTTTCATGGAAATAAATACTGATATTCATTAGATGCTGTTATTTTTTTTTATTTTTTTTGCATGTGCACTTGGCATAAAGATTTTCTGAAATCTCTATTATGCTTCACGATCCGTTCGACTAAACAATAAGGTCCCAAAAGGCTGATCTGTAAACAATGTTCTTTTCGTTCACAAGGGTGGTTTTTTTGGATTTCGTGTGTTTGATAACTTATATTGCAGCTCTGACTAATTTAAACTTGTGCTGTGTAGGGCACATCTAAAGGAGGAAGCGCCCCATACAAGGGTGACTTATATTTTTCTTCCTCCTTGTGATTAGGGGTGGCAAATGGGCGAGTCAGATAATGCAAAAATGGATAGATTATCCGACCCGACCTATATTTAATACGGATAAAAATGGATTAAACTACAGATAATATGGATAATATTGATATGCATATTATCCATGACTTCTTGAATATGATCACTTTTGAGCGAATTTCTTGTCTCCAAACTTGAGGAACTCCCAATTTGAGACTTTACAAATGTAAAAGTTAAACTTATTAGTTTCGTTAGTTATCCATTTTCTAAATGGATAATATGGTTCTTATCCATATTTGGACCCGTTTTAAAAAAAATTATTATCTAATATATTTTTAATGGATAATATGAGTAGATAATTATTTTCTTTTAACCATTTCGCCAACCCAACTTTGTGACGTTGGAAGAACAAAGGATTAGGAAAATAAACCAGAAAAGGAACGAATAAGAAGAAAAACGTCCTTTTGGCTTGGTGGTCTTTTCGATATGTTCTTTTATTGCCGAAAGTTATAGCATTGGTCTTGAATTAACCAAATGGCATCGCATCTGAAATTTTGATATTTCAGTATATGAAAAGAATTTTATAGATGAATGATAGTACTAGTAATTATTCTTTTCATTCATTTTTGTTTCTGTTCTTGTCATAATCTTTCCTTTTTCATATTTTAAGTTTTGGCAATTTTAGCCTTGAAGGTAATAATATGAACTATAGTGAAAAAACAAAACAAAAAGCAAGATTTGGCACAACTCATTTTCATTTTTCTACCTAAGAAACAAGTATAATCAATGGTCAATCTTCCAATTTTAGTCTCATAACATACCCTCATCCTACTCCATCATCTATATGCGTCTACCGTTAGCAGAGGAAGAGTTCGAATTTGAACTTTTACTTCTAAATTTAAGCATAACAACATCATGTGTGGTAGTAATTGAGTTCTGAATTTGACTTTTCATACATAATTAATGAATTGTGTAATATGAATATAGAGTTTGGACTAATTTTATTGAGTTTGACCGAACCCATACGTGGGTCTCTAACTCCGCCCCCGACGGCTAAATACTTATGGATGACAATAACTGGCAATTGTTAAATTTGTTTAACTTTTCATCCAATTAGTTGGTTTTAAGTTCGACTTTTGTTTCTCCATAAGACGGTCTAGTATTTAGAATTTATGGAACTTGAAATTTAGGGTGTGTTTGGTATAACGGAAAATATTTTTCGTGGAAAATATTTTCAAAATTTTATTCATCTTTCAGTATTTGATACGCAAATTAAGGAAAATACTCCATTCGGTTCACAATAAGTAACCAGTTTGTTTTTAGCACGCCCATTAAGAAAATACAAAATTCTATACAAAATACCTATTATGACTAAACTACCCCTAATTAACTATTTAATATGAGGAGTAAGAAAACCTTTTAGAAATATGTACATAAGAGTTATTTTGTAAAACATTTTCCGTCGTACCAAACACACCTTAGTGTCATTTTATTATACTCATAGATACGCGCACGAACAATACGAGCTTAAAAGTAGGTGGTACAATGAGAACAAAAGGCCTGTATTTATTTCTTGTACTATAAGGGGTCGTTTGGTTGGAATACGATTTATACCGGTATAAAATATGCCGGTATAAGTTATATTGGGATAAGTTATGCTGGGATTAGTTATGCTGGAATTGTTGTTTATTCATTGTTTAGTATGTTGTATTAAGAATGACAACTGCATAATTTCTAAGAAGAATGTATAAATTATACCGGTGCTAATTACCCCACATTCTATAAGGTATAAGTTATTCCAATGTTAAAATTAACACCAGGATAACTTATAGCCCGTTTGGCCAAGCTTCTAAAATTAGCTTATTTTGAGAAGTGCTTTTCTCAAAAGTACTTTTAAAAAAAGTGATTTTGGTAAGAAGTAGTTTGTGTTTGGCTAATTAATTTGAAAAGCACTTTTAAGCAGTAATTAGTGTTTGGCCAAACTTTTGAAAACTGCTTCTAAGTGTATTTTTTTCAAAAGTGCTTCTCAGAAAAGTGCTTTTGGAGAGAAACTACTTTTTTCTGTTTCTCTAAAACTACTTCTGCTTCTCCTCAAAATCACTTTTTTTCCTTTCAAAAGCTTCGCCAAACACCTCAAACTTTTGGCCAAAAAAAATACTTTTGGCCAAAAAAAAAGCTTGGCCAAACAAGTTATTATACCTGATTTGCTAACCAAACAGAATATTAAAATAATATTAAATTTTATACCATCCTTATACCTCGTACCAAATGACCCCTTACTATTAAGAACCAAAATTATGTCTTACTCACCCTAAAAAAGATTATTTGTCTCTTGAGGGCAAGGAAGGGGCAAGCAGAGAAATACAAAGAAAAAAAGAAGCTGAAGTTTGAATATTGGCCCTTTAGAGTTTAGATTAAAGTTTGGGGATGACTTAACTTGGTAGTTAGCGGTGACCAATAGAAATATTTGGAAGTAATTGGTGCAAACTGCAAAAGCGAACAATTGAACAGTTTAGGTGACCTGCAGACTGCAAACGTTACCACTTTTATATGAAAATAAGAATATGAATAGAGAATCCTAAGTTAATTCCCTTAATTTTTTGCATTAAATGTTTCCGAATTAAGTTTGATAATTTAGCCAAATTAAGGTCTGAAATAAAATATCGTTTCTTGTTTTTGAGTCCAAAATAACATTTAAGTTCCAATTTCTAGTCCCAACTATTTTCTTTGGTATTTCGATCGAGATCTCACCAATACTAAAGAAAATTAAATTAGGTTAATTTATATTTTACCTGCTCCGGCAAATGTTCCATAGGTAAGTGTGACTGAAATGATTAATGATGTGGTCATGAAATTAGTTTGTTTAAGTTATATATTTAGTTGTGACATCAAATAGTACTTTGTTTATATTTTAATAATCATATTTTTTAGCTAGGGCAATTCTTGGGGCTTAAGGAACTGAAATCCTTATATGTAATTGGTCAATAAAGAAAGCACTATATATGACTCAGTACGAAATAAAGTAATACTAGAAGCAGAAAACAACCATCATATTCAACTAAGTTTCTGAAGTCAAATGTTGATTTCTAATTGATATAATTCCATTTTCTTTGAATTAAATACAACGGACATGTCTCTTTCCCATAAAAAAAGATTGTGCGATAAAGCAACATCATCATATCTTCATTTATTTGTTTGATTATTTATTTATTTATTTATTTTGTTTGTTTATGTGAGTTTGACGGGAACTCAGTGATATTCCTTGTTTTTATTCCTTTTTGTTTTCTGGTATATAGGTGGAAATTAAAGTAATACGCTAATATATTGACCATAACGTATTCTATTGAAACAAATTATCATCATAATTAAAAAAATGTTGGATGCTAGTCTGATAATAGTCCAAATATTTACTTCTTTTGGTATCATATTTGTGCAAGTTCCATTTAAATGGCTTAGCTATCATCCTCTCTATTCACTATTCTAGTTAATTATATTTGTGGTTAGTGATAGAGCTACAAATTTTACTAAAGGTATTCAAAATATAAACAAATATGTACACGGAAGTTAAGGAAATTCAATATCTGCTGTTTATACATAAAATATAATTTTAATCTTATATATAATATAATATGAACTCCTTTGCACCCCATGGCTTCGCCCAATTGTGGCCTTAATTAACCTTTTTCCAACCCTACCCATTCGTGCTCTACCACTGTGCCCGTGTGTCTTTATTATTCTAGAAGTCTTATGTAACGACCTGACTGATCATTTTGAGCATTTGCATTTCTCGGTAGTTTGAGGGCACGAGTATTCCCGCATGATGTATTATGACTTGTGTGAATCGTCGACTCTGGTTTTCAAGTTATTCGGAATCGATTTGGAAGAATGAACTTCAAGATTTAAGCTTTAAGTTGGAAGAGTTGACCAAGTTTGACTTTTAGCATTTGACCTCGGATTGGAGCTTTGATGGTTCCGTTAGGTCCGGATGGTGATTTTGGACTCGGGCATATGCCTGGATTTCCATTTGAATATTTCTAGAAGGATTCGGCACTAATCGGCGAAAGTTGGAAATTTGAAGGTTTGGAAAGTTCATAAGTCTGACTGGATATTGACTTTGAGGATATCAGATTCGAAATTGTAGTTCCAGGAATTGGAATAGTTTCGATATGTCATTTGGGACTTTTGTGCAAAATTTGAGTTCATTCCGGATTGATTTGCTATGTTTCGGCACGAGTTTTGGAAGTTGAAAAGTTCAAGTTCATAAAGTTCGAATTGAGGTGTGATTCGTTGTTTCGATGTTGTTAGGTGTGATTTGAGGCCCCGAGTAGGTCCTTGTTATGTTATGAGACTAGTATGTATGTTGGGACGGGGTCCCGAGGGGCTCAGGTAACTTCAGACGTAGTTCAGATCATTTCAAATGGCTTTGCATTGCTGGTTTTTCTAGCTGTTACCTGTTGTTTTTGGCGTTCTTCGCGATCGCGAAGGTGTGGTTGCGATGACGAAAGGTGTTTTGGTCAGTGGAGCTATTTACTCTTTGCGTTCGCGCTTCTGAGGTCGCGTTCGCACTGGATTGAAGATTTTTGTCTTTGCGTTCGCGTCCATTGCTATGCGTTCGCGTAGTGTTGTGGTTTGGCAGCTGGAAGTTGGAGAATTCTTCAACGCGATCGCGAAAGGTGAGTCGCGTCGCGAAGCTTTGCATCAGTGGTCATCGCGTTGATGTGGGGTGTATCGCGAACGCGTAGTGCTTTTGGTGGCAGTGTATTTTTGTTCATCGCGAACGCGATGGACTTCCCGCATTCGCGTAAGTTGATGCCTGGGCAGAAGTATAAAGTACTTTATTTCGGCGGTTGGCCATTTTTTGCATTTTTGGAGCTATGATGCTCGGATTGAGGTGATTCTTGAAGTAATTTTCACCACGTGGATCGGGGTAAGTGTTCTCTACTCGATTTTGGTTATATTTCATGAATTTATCTTCGATTTTGGCTATTGGTTGATGAATTTTAAAGAGGAAATTGGGGTTTTTAGCCTAAAGTTTCATAGTGTGAATTTTGAGTTTTGAACGTCGATTCGGAGTCGGATTTAAGTGAAACTAGTATGGTTGGACTTGTAATTGAATGAGTTGTCGGATTTTGTGAGATTTGTCGGGTTCCAAGGTGCGGGCTCGGGTTGGACTTTTTTGATGATTTTGGCCTTTTGATTAAAGATTCGACATTTATCGATTGGGTTTGTTTCCTTTAGCATTATTTGATGCATTTAAGTTGCTTTTGGCTAGTTTCGATCCGTTCAGAGGATGATTTGAGCGGGATGGCACTTTTAGTGTATCGATTTGGCTTGTTGGAGGCAAGTGTCTTGCCTAACTTTGTTGAGAGAATTTTTCCTATTATTTGACATTATTTGCTACATGCGGGGGGTGATACATATATGAGATGACGAGCATATATGCATGTGCCAGGGTTAATCGTGTTCAGGGGTAGATTATGCTATGAATTATGCCTTGTAGAATTACACGACTTTCTTGATTCATGTCTTACTTGACTCATAGATACTAAGAATATATAATTAAATGTTAGAAACTAAGATTTAGTTTATTATAACTTAATCAAAATTTGACAGAATTCTGAGAAAACATTGATGTGTCTAATCCAGTTATCATTATGCTTAATCATTAATATATTGCTCCGACTGATATTCTGGAGATATTAGATTCTATACTCGTGTTGTAGATCATTCTTGAGATTTGTTAAAATACTTAAATAATAAGGTTCTTGAGGATTTATTGAACTATTGTTGGCTTGAAAGTTGTGAATGGGGTTCGTTTGAAGTATTCATTTAAACAATCTCCTTGACGTTATTTATGCTCCCTACCTTGTTTGACATTGATATACATATGCTTGGTAAGGAGGAGTGTAAAGCACGAAGGGTGATGCCTTGTGATCACACACACACACACACACACACACACACACACACACACACACATATATATATATATATATATATATATATATATATATATATGTATGCATATAGTATAAAGCACGAAGGGTGATGTCGTGCCATATCATTTGAGAGTAAAAGCACGAAGGGTGATGCCGTGCCATTTCATTTGAGAGTAAAAGCACGACGGGTGATGCCTTGCCATTGCATTTATATTATCATGATTTTATGTTATCACGTGTTCATGGCACAAAGGGTGTTTCGGTGCAAGTGAGGACGAGGGACATGAATTATGTCGTGATATCCTTTTCTTGTAGATACATTCACGTCTTTACCTTGAGGTGTTACTTTCGTACTTATGGTTCTTATGCGACTTGTCATTACCGTTCTGTCTTTGCTCTCTATCTCAAATGTTGTTGTGTTGTCCATGCCTTCTACTTGCTTAACTT
This sequence comes from Nicotiana undulata, assembly GCA_005239495.1. NCBI lineage: Eukaryota > Viridiplantae > Streptophyta > Magnoliopsida > Solanales > Solanaceae > Nicotiana > Nicotiana undulata. The sequence continues at coordinate 44,664 of ML262616.1, forward strand.
GCAAATACTATGCCTACTTCCTGCTGTTATAATTACATCCATGCCGTATCTGTTTTGTTGCACTTAGTACAATCCTTCTACCATGTTAGTCTTTCATTCCTCTACTTGTTAAGTTATAAAGATCATGTGGTCCCTCCTTGTTTGTTTATCTATATCTAGGCCTCCACCATGCTAGTTAGTTGAAGTTTATATTCTTCTTTCCTAATTGTTGTCATTACTCTTATGCTTTCGGCCTAGTATTATTACTGTTGCCCATATGTATATCCTCATTTATTATTGCTACTTGCGTACTTCCTACTTTTTCATTACTGTTATCGGTATTTCTGCCATCCGGTTACAACTGTTATACGCATATTTGGTGAGGGTGAGATAAATGCACGAAGGGTGTTTTCGTGCAATTGAATTGATATCTGAGTACATTCCTCACACTATGAAAGTTATGGAGTGACTATTGTTGTTATTGGTTTTTGTTCTAAGGAAAAGATTGGTCGAGATATTGGAAAATGTTAAATTGAGATCTCTTCTAGTACTCAGTTATTACTTTGCATATTTGTGTCGCGTACTCTTTTCGGTTATATCATAGTATCGTTCTATTGCTAGTTTAAGATACAGGTTTTATCAATGAGTATCTTTTAACTAAAAAGCCTCGTCACTACTTCGATGAGGTTAGACAAGATACTTATTGGGTATTTGGGGTCGGTTGTCTCATACTACACTTCTGCACCTTGCGTGCAGATTTTGGAGTGGAGTTGCTGGTGATGTCGGGATCTGACTCTGAAGATATTCGTGCATTCCGGAATACAACTGCCACTTGTCTTTGGTAGCTTTAGATTTTTCTAATGTGTTTATGTAACTTTCAAATAGATCGTGTATTTATTTGTACCATCTTTGTAAATTTCAAATTCTTAGAATCTCATGATTCGTACTACCAGTCCTTGGGTAATATGTAAATGGTTAGATAATTCTTCACTGTTTCCTGTAGGGGTGTCAATGGTTCAGTTCAGTCAATTATTTTATAATATTTGTACCATACAATTTTTTCGGTTATTCTACTATGTATAACCAAAATTAGACTTTCCGAAACCATCCCAATTATGTCGCTTTCTATTCGTTATTGGTACGGTTCGATTAATTTTCGGTTATTTTTTTAGTGTCATATAAAAGTCACTAGTAGAAGTATAATGCAATAACCTGCGTACTTTATAAGACTTCACAAAAAATCTCTGGACATTTTTACTGTTTAAAGGGTGATGAATTAAGAAAACATGAAATATGGCCATAGTATAGATCCATCAATTATTCTATAGTAGTGTAAAAGAAATCAAGCAAATACAAAGAAAATATAAATCACACGAGTGAAAAGATATAAACCAAACAGTGACTCACGAATTAAGTCTATAGAAGATTAAATATTCAAAAAGATAAATTCAAATCATACGAAATGAAACATATTCAATACATTGTAGTTTGCTACTCGTAATTGCTAGAATACCTCGTGTCTTGCTTGTGAATATGTTGGAAATAATTTAATTTCAATGAGTAGAATAATAGGTTTGAGAATTAGGATTTTGAGTTTACTTGTTGGCTTGTAAACGTTGTCATAATTCCATGGCCCAACGAAGAATCTAATGCTTTGTTATTTTTAAACTTAATATATAAATATATTTTTCACATCTAAATTTATTCGGTACGGTTCGGTATTTTTTTGGTTTATTTTCATAAAATAAAAAACCTACCCTAATTATCGGTACGATTATAAATTTATATTAAAACCTACGGTTTTATTAAAAGAAACCTGAAAATTAGTTCGGTAAGGTACGATTCGGTCGGTTTAGTCAGTTTTTAAATATCCATTGACACCCCTAGTTTCCTGTAAATTCATTTGGATTGTATTGACTGTTAGTTGGCTTACCTAGCGGGTCGAGTTAGGCGGCATCACGACTAGTGGTTTTCGGGTCGTGACAAGTTGTTATCTGAGCACTCAGTTTGTAGGTTATACAATTCATGAGCAAGTGTCTAGTAGAGTCTTGTGGATCGGTATGATGATGTCTATACTTATCTTCGGGAGGCTAAAGGACACTTAGGAAAATTTCCCGTTCTTATTTCCTTATCATGCGGCCTTGTTTCTGCTTGAAATCTACAACTTTGAATCTTCCCAATCGCTCATATGTGAAGTTGTGCACTCAGTATTCGCTATGCGCTGACGATCTGTGATGTTGCGGATGGATCAAGAAGGGCTATGTATGCTTTATTATCATCACGATATGCTTTCTAGTCTCAGGGGCAGACGCAGTGTTAAATCTTCTAGCCGTTCATTTGTGGTACAAGGTGGGTTCTATTATCCGGTTGGTAAGCACAGATTTGGGGAAGACTGGCTGGTGGCCTAGCTGTTATGATTAAGGAGGGTTCATGGCAAGGTGTCGATTTGAGTATAGCCGGTGGGCCACCTCCTCCGTGATGAGTTGGGATCGTGCGTTTCTTATGAGGTTTCCATTCTGTGGGGTACAAATATTATCATTTCAAAGAATTTGGGGAAATTGTTTGACTATTGCAAGGATGGATAAGCGCTTGGCAGAGTCTTTGGAGTGTTCCATGACCAGTATTGCATAAGTTTTGAAGTATTCATCTAAATCGCCGTGTGGGATCGGGGAATGCAATGAAGAATTGGACTTTGGATTGCCGACAACGTGTTATCTGGCTTCAGGCTAAGTGGGGGAGTCTGCTAATGACTATCGAATTATAGGATCATTCGTTGTATCAGTTTCCGGGCCGATGGATTGCTTGGTTATTTCTTTGAATAGTCATATGCTGGTGGAACACGGGTTGCTTGGTGCGTAAAGCTATGTATTAAAGATTAGAGTAAGGTGAGTGGTTTTGAGAAGGTTCTGACTAGTTCTAGATCATATATAGCCTTTAAGGACTTCTAAATTTGTGTATGGGCAGGGTTTGAAATTGGTAGCGAATGGTAATCAGATCTGCAGTATTTCCTTGTCAAGAGAGGTCTACGTGTCAATGTCGGAGAGATGTAGAAATGGATTCGGGCCCCCAGGAGGTTCCTTCAGGGCGATCATATTGGATTCAGTTACTTTCGGGTTGGTAGTCTACCTGACTCGGTTGAGTTAGAGGCGATTGGCTCTGATTACTCGATTATGTGTTGATGAGTTCCGAAGAATTCATCATGGTTATGACCACGACCGGAGTTTGTTTACTACAGGTATAGAAGCTATATTACGTGTGGTGATGTTCTCCTAGATTGAGCTAAATGCAAGGTTCGCGGTTGATGAGATATTCAATTCGCACATGGTTCAGAGTTAATTATGGAACTTTTGTAGTGTCGCGGGTTAGCATGTTAGAGGCGATGCACCGTGTGTGGTTGACAAATTTCATATACAAGGTTGAGGTTTAGTTTTGGAGGGAAGGATATGAGTTCTTGAAGACACAGATGATTTTAGATGTTTAAGAAGATGTGAGTACTATATGATATCTCCAGAGGAGAGTGCGCATGTTGGCAGATGCATTGTGATTTGACCTGTGGCTATTTTCTATAAGATGATGGAATATGAGTTACGTATCAGCCATTTGAGTTGCGGTGTTGAGATCGAATATGAAGATTATTGTATTCGCGAGGTTCAGAGACTGGATGCCCTCGTTGGCAGACTATTCCTTGATTGCGAGTTGTGAAGGAATGTTGAGGATTGATGATAGATGTTATGGAAGGTTGCTATGGAATTTTGAAAGGTTAATTACCTGTTTGGGGATGATCGAAATTTGGTTTGGGGATTATTTCTTAGCCTAATGAGAATGTGTATTCTATATTGGATCGGATCGGATTTGCTTTCTCTTGTACAACTGTTACCACATGTATATCATCGTGCGGAATGTGTTATTCGGGCCTTGGTCTATCATATGTGTTTCTCTCTTATGCTATGACGGGTGGTGGAGGTTACCTGATTTTTCGCACGAATATTATAATTTTGTTGTGGCCTTATGGAGTTATGGGCGATATGGCCCTCGTGATGTTGATTTGCTCATGGCACCATAGTTGTGCTTGTCTTTCTCAGTATTGTTATGCTTAATCATCTTCCCACGATTATATTTGTGCAATGTATCATGCTTGATGTTGACGCACATGTGATCAGTGAGCCCGAGTATTATGGCTCGATGGGTATCCTATGTGGATTGATATGATGGGATCGGGTTGCACGCCGCAACGGTACCGTGATGAAATGTAACTCCCGATGCTTACTTCGTGTTTTTTTGCTTTCACTTTATTGAAAATAGTTCATAGGAAGATGTTAAAATTACCCTGCCTACTTAACTTGCTTAGTAGCCATTGTATTCAACTTTCTTACTATTATTTGTCATGTCTGAATTATTACTGGTTGGTGTACGGGACCGTGTTGTGTGGGGCTCCATATGGTTTTTGGCGTGACTTGTCGGTTGGGCTGCTTTTATTGGCTGAGATGAGGTTTCTAGACCTGAAATTAGTACTATCATATTAGGATAAGGAATGTTTGGAAGAATGACACCATATTTCCGCTAAGGATTTGGACAATGACCCTGGTCAGACGAGCGAACTTCATGGCTTACTAATCAGATGAGTGGTTAAAAGATTCTGTGTGTTTCTTTCATCATCGGCAGTTTACGGAGGTTTTGAACAAGGTTTTATTTGATATGACATTTACTACTAGTACCGAATTTGTTTTGGGTAGCCATGGTGGTCAGCAGTTATTGCTGTGAGTATCCGAGTGATGGGTTATATCATGTGATTACATCTTGGGTTACAGTTATGGATTGATACCACTTGTTTAGACTTATACAGTGGGTAGATGTAAGATTCGAGTCTTGTAATGAATTCTGGATGTTGGAGATTGGAATCTAAATTTAAGGATCAAGGTTGAAGTAAGGATCTCTAATTATGTTGTGTTGGCAGGATTGTATGGAGCGGAGTGACATGGGCTCACCCCCGGATATGTGCATAGTAGGCTTACACCATGATTTTATAGCTTTGGAACGACTCCTGGCACATTCGCGGACGAACATATGTTTAACTTGGGGGGGGGGGGGGGGGGGGGGGGATGGAAAGACTTGGTTTGGTATTTTTAGAATTTTGTTTTTTTGGTTTTTTGGGGGGGGGAGGAGGAGGGAATGTAACGATCTGATTGGTCATTTTAAGCATTTGCATTTTTCGGTTGTTTGAGGGTGATGTAGTATGACTTGCGTGAATCGTCGACTCTAGATTCAAGTTATTCAGAATCGATTTGGAAGAATGAACTTCAAGATTTAAGCTTTAAGTGGAAGAGTTGATCAAGTTTGACTTTTAGCATTTGATCTTGGATTGGAGTTTTGATGGTTCTGTTAGGTCTAGATGGTGATTTTGCACTTGGGCGCATGCCTGGATTTGCATTTGGATGGTTCTAGAAGAATTCAACACTAATTGGCGACAGTTGGAAATTTGAAGGTTTATAAAGTTCATAAGTCTGATCGGAAGTTGACTTTGAGGATATCAGACTTAGATTGTAGTTCTAGGAATTGGAATAGCTTCGATATGTCATATGGTACTTGTGTGAAAATTTTGGGTTCATTGTGGATTGATTTGCTATGTTTCGGCACAAGTTATGGAAGTTGAAAAGTTCAAGTTCATCAAGTTCAAATTGAGGTTCGATTCGTCGTTTCGATGTTGTTAGGTGTTATTTGAGGCCTCGAGTAGGTCCATGTTATGTTACATGACTTGTTGGGATGTTCGGGCGGGTCCCAAGGGGCTTAGGTGAATTTCGGACGTAGTTCGGATCATTTCAAATGGCTTTGCATTGCTGGTTTTTCTGTTGTTACTTGTGCTTCTGGCGTTCTTCGGGATCGCGAAGGTGTGGCCGCGATAGCGAAAGGCGTTTTGGACAGTGGAGCTATTTTTTCTACGCGCTCTCTCTTCTGAGGTTGAGTTCGCACTAGGTTGTAAATTTTTTCCTTTGCGTCCGTGTTTATTACTGTGTGTTCTTGTAGTGTTGAGGTTTGGCGGCTAGGAAGTGGAGAATTCTTCAACGCGACCGCGAAAGGTGAGTCGCGTTCGCGAAGCTTTGCATCAATGATCATCGTGTTCGCGAAGCTTTGCATCAATGATCATCGTGTTCGCGTGGGGTGTATCGCGAACGCGTAGTGCTTTTGGTGGCAGTGTATTTTTGTTCATCGCGAACGCGATGGACTTCCCGCGTGCGCGTAAGAGGATTGCTGGGTAGAAGTATAAAGTACTCTATTTCGGGGGTTTCCGCCATTTTTGAATTTTTTGAGCTATGGAGTTGGGATTGAGGCGATTCTTGAAGAAATTTTCACCATGTGGATCGGGGTAAGTGTTCTCTACTCGATTTTGGTTATAGTTCATAAATTTATCTTCGATTTTGGCTATTGGTTAATGAATTTTAAAGAGGAAATTGAGGGGTTTTTAGCCTAAAGTTTTATAATGTGAATTTTTTGAGTTTTGAACATCGATTCAGAGTCGGATATGAGGTATGGTTGGACTCGTAATTGACTGGGTTGTCGGATTTTGTAAGATTTGTCGGGTTTCGAGGTGCGGACTCGGGTTGGACTTTTGGATGAGTTTGGGCTTTTTATTATAGATTTGACTTTTATCGATTGTGTTTGTTTCCTTTAGCATTATTTGATGTATTTGAGTTGCTTTTGGCTAATTTCAAGCCTTTCGGAGGATGATTTGAGCGGGATGACGCTTCTAGTGTATCGATTAGGCTTGTTGGAGGCAAGTGTCTTGCCTAACTTTGTTGAGAGAATTTTTCCTATTATTTGACATTATTTGCTACATGCGGGGGTGATAAATATATGAGGTGACGAGCATATATGCATGTGCCAGGGTTAATCGTGTTCAGGGGTAGATTATGCTATGAATTATGCCTTGTAGAATTACACGACTTTCTTGATTCATGTCTTACTTGACTCATAGATACTAAGAATATAGAATTAAATGTTAGAAACTAAGATTTAGTTTATTATAACTTAATCAAAATTTGACAGAATTCTGAGAAAACATTGATGTGTCTAATCCAGTTATCATTATGCTTAATCATTAATATATTGCTACGACTGATATTCTGGAGATATTAGATTCTATACTCGTGTTGTAGATCATTCTTGAGATTTGTTAAAATACTTAAATAATAAGGTTCTTGAGGATTTATTGAACTATTGTTGGCTTGAAAGTTGTGAATGGGGTTCGTTTGAAGTATTCATTTAAACAATCTCCTTGACGTTATTTATGCTCCCTACCTTGTTTGACATTGATATACATATGCTTGGTAAGGAAGAGTGTAAAGGACGAAGGGTGATGTCGTGTCATTATATATATATATATATATATATATTATCATGCGAGGGAGAGTATAAAGCACGAAGGGTGATGCCGTGCCATATCATTTTAGATTAAAAGCAGGAAGGGTGATGTTGTGCCATGTCATGTGAGTGTAAAGCACGAAGGGTGATACCGTGCTATTTCATTTGAGAGTAAAAGCACGAAGGGTGATGCTGTTCCATTGCATTTATATTATCATGATTTTATGTTATCACGAGTTCATGGCGAAAAGAGTGTTTCCTTGCAAGTGAGGACGAGAGACATGCATTATGTTGTGATATCCTTTCGCTGTAGATACGTTCACGTATTTACCTTGAGATGTTACTGTCGTACTTAAGGTTCTTATGTAACTTGTCGTTATCGTACTGTCTTTGTTCTCTATCTCAAATGTTGTTGTGTTTCCCATGCCTTATACTTGCTTAACTTGCAAATATCATGCCTACTTCCTGTTGTTATAATTACATCTATGCTGTATCGTGTTTGTTGCATTTTAGTACAGGCCTTCAACCATGTTAGTCATCTATGCTCTACTTGTTAACTTATAAATATCATGTGTCCTCTTCATATTTGTTATATCTATATCTAGGCCTCCACCATGATAGTTAGTTGAAGTTTATATTCTTCTGTCAGGACCCAAAATTCCCACCCTCTAGATCGTGATGGCGCCTAACATTTCACTTGCTAGGAAGACCAACGTTAGAGAACCATTAAGCCAATTTTATTCATTCAGTAAATAAAGTCAATTAAGCCAAAATAAAATAAAATCGAGTGCGGAATAACATAAATGCACATAATGTTTACTACATTCCAGATCTGGAGTCACAATTCACGAATTTCTAGGACTTTCTACACGCAAAGTCTGAAAGAAATACAACTGTTCTGCTGATGCAAACAGATCTAGCTTGAGTCTCTATTGAACAAGTTCGAGCTACTACACCTCTCGATCAACTAGGACCAATGCCAAAATCTGCACAAGAAGTGCAGAGTGTAGTATGAATACAACCGACCCCATGTACTTTGTAAGTGTCGATCCTAACCTCGACGAAGTAGTGACGAGGCTAAGGCGGGTCACTCACACTACAACCTGTATGCAGTATAGAGTAAAGACAGAAAAGGAAATACATAACGAAATAAGGTAGCCAATTGAAAATAGTAGCTACATTTTCAGGAAATAAGCCAGTGACGTTCAAAATTACCAAACCTTAAAGTACAAAAGAAAATATACCGTAGAACTAACAGAGCTCAAGGAAATAAAAACACATAGGTTATTGCGGCGCGCAACCTGATCCTACCGTACATCACATAATCCTCTCTTATTTCCTTGTAACAACATTAACAACAATGAATTATATATATGTGTTGCGGCGCGCAACCCGATCCCATCATATCACAATATCAGTATCATAATTCACCCTTATTTCACCAAAAGAATCCACCCTTATTCCACCCGTTGCGGCATGCAACCCGATCCCACCGTACAGTACAAATTCACCCTTATTCCACCATATCAATCCATCCTTATTTCATATTTTGCGTCGTGCAATCCGTTCCCACCATATCAATACCAAGTACTCAATATGCACAGTAAAAGTATCAATTCAAAACATGGAAAGCCTTTACGATCAATAAATACCAAACTGAACTAAATAGGAAACCTTGTACGACATGAGAATCTACATAAGTAATACTACCCAGCGAGACCAGTCCAGAAATTTACAACTAGATGGTGCAAATAAACCAACTTAAGCAAATAGCAGGAGATCATGAAACTATGAAAAGATCTAACATTCTTAACAGGAGAAGACATTGATTAACAGGTAGCAATTAAGCATGGAAACACATTTAGAGCATATAACAATTAAGACAGGTAAAGATACAGTTAAGGAAAAGCGAGTAAACAGGGAAAACAGATAATTCGACGGCGCATAAGCACTCGTCACCTCGCATATATTCCGCTCACATGAAATTCAAATAACACATAACCAGAGGGTTCCTAATTCCCTCAAGTCAAGATTAACCACGACACTTACCTCGCTCCAAAGATCACTCAATGCTCAACCACAACTTTTCCTCTAGAATCCGCCTTCAAACCACTTGTATCTAACCACAATTGACTCAATAATATCAAATATTTCAAATGGAATCAATTACAATGCAAAAATCTTAGATTTTCCAAACTTTCCCCCCAAAAGTTATAAATCGACCCCGAGCCTTCTTAGTCAAAACCCCAGGTTCGGACAAAAATCCATTTACCCATTCACCCGAAGCCCGATTATGTAATTAGTTTCGGAATCTAACCTCAAATTGAGGTCAAAATCCTCGATAACAAAACCCCCCAATTCTTCCTAAATCCCTAGTTTTCTACCATGGAAGAACAAAGATTAGGGCTAGGATTTAATGGGTGATGTTAGAAATGGAAGAAAATGAGCTAAAGAATACAAACCTATGAATTAGTCTTGAGTTTTCTCTTCAAAATCGCACCTAGTACGAGCTCTAATGAAGAGTTTATAAAACAAATGGATGAATCCCATTTTCTGGTCTATTTTAAATCACTGGAGTCAGGCCTTCTTCGCGTTCGCGAAGGGCCTTCCGCGATCGAGAAGCAGCGGCTCAAATAGCCTACGCGTTCGGGAGATACACTTCATGTTCACGAAGGCTTATACCCACCAGCCTACGCGTTTGCAAGCTATGTGCCGCGTCCTTGAAGAGTATAGGTCAATTCCCCTCCCCTGGGCACCAGGCCTACGCTTTCACGAGAGGCTAGACGCGTTTGCGAAGGGTAATGCCCCCATTAAACCACGTTCACGACCCAGCCTTCGCGTTCGCGAAGAATTTCCACCAGCCCAAGTTCACTCTTCGTATTCGCAATAATTCCTTCGCGAACACGAAGAAGGAAACCAGATGACAGCTGAAGCTTAGGAAAACCAGATTTTTCTAAGTCCAAAATCATGTAGCCTATCCGAAATTCACCCGAGCCTTCGGGACTCCAAACCAAATATGCACACAAGTCTAAAAATATCATACTAACTCGCTCGCGTGATCAAAACACTAAAATAACGCCTAGAAATACGAATCGAGCACCAAATCAAATGAAATTTTCACGAAACTTAAAAACTTCTATTTTCATGAAACTTAAAAACTTCTATTTTCACAACCGGAGGTCCGAATCACGTTAAATCAACTCTGTTTCTCACCAAATTTGACAAGAAGGTCATAAATATAGTAATAAACTTATATCGGGTTCTAGAACCAAAATACGGACCCGGTATCAACAAATTCAAATATTGGTAAATTCTTTAAAATATTAAACCTTTAAACTTTCAATTTTCGATAAAAATCAATAACTCGAGCTAGGGACCTACGAATTCGATTCCGGGCATACGCGCAGGTCCCAAATCATGATACGGACCCATCGAGACCGTCAAAACACGGATCCGAGTATTTTCTCAAAACTTTTATCGAAGTCAACTCAAATGGATTTTAAAGGAAAAATTTCACATTTTGTCTGTTTTAACATAAAAGGCTTGCGGAAAAATATCCGGACTACGCATGCAAAGCTGGGAAGGCTTAAAGAAGCTACTGGAGGCTTTGAAATACGGAATTAGGTTCTAAAACTCTAGATGACCTATCAGGTCATCACAATCTCCACATCTAAAACAACTGTTCGTCCTCAAATGGACATAGAAAAGTACTCGGGTTGGTGAAAATGTGTGGATATTTACTTTGCACATTTGACTCGGACTCTGAAGTAGCTTCCTCGACCGGCTGACCTTTCCACTACACTCTGATTGGCGCCCACTTATACCACTAAGAGAGTAGCAATGCAGGGGTCGAAGAAGCTTTTACCCGAACGGGTCGGGATCGATCCACATGGAGCTATGTTTGTGAGAGTTGAGTGTCTAAATGATCTGGTGGTGTGTCATGCTATTAATCACACTTTTCATCAAAAGGTTTTGTAATTATGCTATGGTTTAGTCTAAATGAAACTATGAACTACCTAACTAACATCTTTTGGAGGATTTGCTCCGTTAATAAAGGGATTAGGGCCGTGACTTCCTCCTAGGCGGGTGACTAATAAGGTCTAAAATTGAGACTTACTTTGTGAAATATGGGTGAATGTCTTAACCTCATGACTAATTTACTCACTCAATACCTCTCGGTAATTTGGGTGACTTTTGCCCGAATTGACTTCTCAAGCACAATTGGGTATTTTTCATTGAATCACATGAATTGGCTCAAGTCGGGTATAACTATCTCTAGCATCCACCCTTTTATTGGGGCTATAAATCTCTTGAGTTTGCCCCAATACCTTGTTAGCCTAATTACCTAGACTTGGGTCTTCTTTCTCAAGAGTGACCCTAGTCATGAAGGCTTGAAATAATATTTGCAACCACTAAATCTGAGATTTATGCACAAATTAGGCTAAAAACCAAACACCCATACACAAAATCATCCGAAAATTGAAAACCCATTAGTGATGCACACTAGGGTTGGGTCACAACCCTATCTTAAGGATCTAGCTACTCATAATTGAAGAAGAAACTAAAGTAGAAGATGAAATTAAGCTCATAAATGTAAATTACAAGATAGAAATTGAAGAACTATTGTAAGAACTATGATAAAATTATTCAAAATGAACAAAAACCACTATTCACGTGTTCATCCTAACATCTGATGACCTAAAAAATGAGAAAAAGATGTATTTATAATAGGCTAAAAATACTGGACAAAATGCCCATACAGAGAATTCGCTCCCAGCGTATTTCTGAGCGCTACGGCGGATGGGCTTCTGCTACAGCGGAATAATAGACGCTGCAGCGGTCTTGGACTGTGTAGCCTCTCTGATTCTCCATTTCGAGTCTAGCGGAATAATAAAACGCTGCAGCGGTGGCTGAAACGAGGCAGCGGAAAAATACCGCTGACCGCAAAAGTGTGAATTTCCACTGTTGCTTACTCTATGAAGTTTATAAAAAATTCCCCAGCGTAATATTGAACGCTGCTAGATAATCCACTGCAGCAAAAAGTTGCGCGTTCAGCGGTGAGTTATGCCTCAAAAACCACCTCTCTGAAGTTTGCCAATGGGGCAGTGGTGAGAAATTCGCTGCTGCGAAATGACAAACGCTGCAGCGGAAAAGTGGGCGCTGTAGTGTTCCTGCTGGATACTGGGATATTGCAAGTTTTGCTCCTTTTTGAGACCTTTTAGGATCAATATTCACATAGCAACTCAATTCTTGTAATTTAAACAACTTGCATCAAAATGTGGGAGTATTGTAGTCAAATTGGCCTAAAAACCTAAGAAAATAGGAGTAAATAGTAGTATAAATCACTAGTTATCAACTCCCCCAAACTTAAGTCTTTGTTTTTCCTCAAGCAAACAAAATAACTCCCACCTCCGTAACAAGAAAAGAGAAAGTATTTCAGCCATTAAGATGTGATTCATCAAGCTTCAATTGGGACTAACAATTACCCTTGACACAAATGCATTATTGACAAAGTCATGCAATGATTTTTCTAGCTCACTAGACCTAGTGTGACACCAAAGCTTCAAGATTTGACTCCAGTCGTCATGGAGCTCTCTCTTTCACCTCAATCACTTTGGATCCCAGACTATTTCTCCTCTACTTTCCCTAGGCTCACCTCACCATAAAGAATGAACCCTCAAAATTGGGTTTATCATGGGGTGCTCTCTTCACTCTCAAAAGAATGTCTCAAGTCCAGCTTTAAGTTCCATAGGCTTGCCCCTCGTGTAAATCACTACTAATGTAAGCTCACTCAACTTGAGATCCTATAGGGCTTCGTCGGGATAAAATGGAGGCTTCTTGGATCAAATTTGGTCATGATGAACTTTGGTAGAAAATCTTCCCTTAAGCACTCCAATTTTTCATATTTTTGCACATTTTACTCTTGACTCTTTGAGTCATACAGTTTCCTTGGGGAACTTAGAGAGACTCATAGTCACTCTTTCTTCTACTTTGGGCTCATTTTCCTCCCTTTTCCTTCTTTTCCATCATTTCAACCTCTTTTTCAACTTTTTGCTTTTCCTTTCACCCCTTTTCTTTTCTTTTTGGTTCAATTTGCTTTTCAACCTTATCTTTGGCCCATTTTTTATAACCAAGCCTTTCATCACTATTCATTTCCTTGTCTCTCCCCCAAACTTATGCTTTTTGCCTATTCTTCATCAAGAGTGCTCAAGGAAAGAATGGGTGCCAAGAGAGGGTCATTAGAGAACGGATGAAGGTTAACAATGTGGTTTTTGAACAAATCGGCTCAAGCTCAAAAGGGGTTGACTAGGGATCTTGTCAAGGTAGGCTAAGGAGGTCTCTCAATTTCAGTAGGGAGTCAAGGAAGGCCTATGATCATCTCACAAGTTGAGCTCACTTAAGATTTCGCCTAGAAAAATACTCGGGGCAAGTTCTAGACTTTTAGGGACAGCACTCGGGATATGTAATTTCAAACCTCACCTTACAAACCTTAGGATTGTTAAAGAGTATCGAGTCGAGGGCCCACAATAAACTTGGTTCAAATTGAACACTCAAGTATGGCCATGTACACAACCTGACGACAGTTTCAGTCAACTCAAGACTCTAAGGGTCACAACTAAAACTAGCCTCATTTATAATATGTCTTTAACCAAAAGGTCAAAAGTAAGTTTGTTGGTGCCAAGTGAAGCTCTATTTGAATCACATTTATTCACTACTACTGAAACAAAAGAAAACAAAAATGAAAACAAAAACAAAAAACTGACTCGTTCCCTTAAGAAGGTCGTCACACCGTCTGTCGTAGGGAAGAGACATCCGGTTCGCACAATTTCCACCCCTTGAAAGAACCATGGCCTTAAGAAAACCATCGGCTTATTGACAACGCACAAAGGAAAAGAAGAAGTTATAAATTAAAAAGAATCTACCAAATGAAATAAGAAGTTAGACTATAGATGGAAAAAGCTAAAGAAATTATAAAGTAGAAAATGCGGAAATCAGAAATGAATATTTACAATAGGGGATGAATATATACATATGATAGGGTAGGGAATCTGAATATATACATACCAAAAAGTAAAAAGTACGTGAATGTAAATAAGGAAAGAAAAATAGTATCAACAGTTATTACAACCCAAAATCATAAAACTGTCTGAAATCATCAACTACCAAATAGAGGCCACCCGTTCCAATAAAAACTAGCATTGCCCTCAATGCTGACTAGCCAAAAATATAAATCAGGGGATAAGGGTGAGAGAGAGTAAGAGGAACTCCCTATGGTGCCTCAGGCTGCATAAGTGAAGGATCAACTGTGGCTGATGAATAAGGCACTATGCCAGTGGTGGTAGCAGGGTCTTGTGTCTGCATGGATGTCTGGCCCTCGAGCTCTTCGAGTTGAATATCTATATCATCAGTTTGCGGGATGGCTCTCCTACGAACTGGGGTTGGTGGAAGGTCTGCCTCATCCACATGTGTGGTCTGGTCAGTGGGCTCTGACTCTCCTAACAAAAGATCAAGGAGGATGTCCCCAACAACTGCGACCTTTGCCACCTCCTTCACCAAAGCAGCTTGAGTCTCCTGCATCTTCTTATGTACCTTCTTCATATCATCCTAGGACTTCTTCATCTTCTTCACATACTTTCCCCAATAAGTGATCTCCTGTTCTTGCTTCTCCAGTGTCTCAATGATTTACTTTTGGTTATCCACTAAGCTCTTCAATGTATCCTCCAGAGTAGGAGGCAATGCAATAGGTGCCGGAGATGACTGGGCTGCAACTGTAGAAGAAAGGTCATTAAGCTTATAGGAAGCTACCTGCAGCCAGTTCGTGATACCAACTAGAGTCTAAGACACTTTCAGGGCTGTTTGAGGATAGGTGGATGATGATGGCACTGAGACTGGTACATGCATAGCAGGATGACGGAGGATCAGGGACAGCAGCAGCAGCAACAGTGGGCCCCTCAGAAGCAATTGAGCCTTCAGCAACAGCGGAAGGCTCTATGGCTGTGGAAGTACCAGGGGCTGCAGATGTGGAGGCTTTCCCTTTTAACTTGGGGTTGTCTGACCCCTTCAAACTGTACCATGAGAAAGCATACCGGGGCTTTACAAAAGTATCAAAATCCCTCCCCTCAACATCGTTGTCTCGGAAATACATAGTAAGGAAAGGGATAAAAGGCCTTATTCTTCTTCACAAACCGGTCTATCACCCTGCACATGATATTCCCGACGTTAATCGGGATACCATCCATAATAACACCTACTATTACCGCCTTGGAAAGGGGCATATCACTGTCATGGAGTATCCAAATCCAAGGATAACTTTCCGATTCTCCAAATCCAAGGATAACTTTCGAGGATCATATGAATAAGCACCCATGACTTGTATAGCATTGGTACACTCGATCAAGACATCCACCAAAATATCATCATTATTCAATAAAGCTGCTTCAACAGGGTCTTCAACATTTATCATTGATCTTGTTTCATCAATAATGACCTCGGTGACAAGGTCCATGAAAGAACACACCTCCGTGCTATTGGGTTGCTTCATTGACTTGAAAACGTGGAAAATGACCTTTTCATCGCCCACCCGGAAGGTGAGCTCACTGGCCTCCACGTCAACTAAGTCCTTCCCCGTTGCAAGGAAGGGCCTTCCCAAGATGATAGGAACTTTATAATCTACCTCACAATCCAAGATAACAAAATCCGCGGGCAAAATGAACTTGTCAACCCGGACCAACACATCATCAATGATTCCTAGAGGCTGCTTCATAGATCAATCCTCCATTTGAAGTCGCATAGAAGTTTCCCTTGGTTGACCAATTCCCAAGGTTTTGAAGACTGAATAAGGCATCAAATTCATGCTAGCTCCCAAATCTCACAATGCCTTGGCAAAATCCGCGCTACCAATTGTACACGGAATGGTGAATGATCCGGGGTCTTCAAGCTTAGGTGCCATTGAGAGCACTATTTCACTCACTTGATGAGTCATATTTATAGTCTCGCACTCCATTGACCTTATCTTTGTGACCAAGTCCTTCATGAACTTGGCATACCCGGGCATTTGCTCAAGTGCTTCAACCAAAGGAACATTTATGGATAAGCTTTTCATCATATCAATGAATTTCTTGAATTGATTCTCACTCTTTTGCTTTTCCAACCTTTGAGGATATGGAGGAGGAGGCCTAGGAAATGGTGCCTTTTCTTTCGACACAACCATCTCGGGTATATCAATTACGTGTTCCCTAGACGATTCACATCACCTTGCGATTCCTACTCATGATCATGAATGTAAATCCTCACTTCACTAGTTGTCGGCTCTTCCACCACATGCTCAACCTCAATCGGAATCTCATCATTATGCAAGTCATCATCATCACCAACAACTCTCTTTTGCTTTGAAGAACTAGCCTCACCACCTCGTCCACTTCTTGTGGTCACCGCCATGGCGTGACCGGTATTGTTGTTGTTGTTCGCACCCTTGGGGTTCACCACCGTATCACTAGGTAGTGCTCCCTTCGGGCGTGTTTTCAAGGCTTGCGAGAGTTGTCCCATTTGAACTTCAAGATTTCGAATGGATGTGTTATGGGAGGCAAGTTAAGCATCCGAATCGGCATTGCGTTCCATCATTTGTTTGAACATTTGCTCGATCCTACCCATATCATTACTTGAGTATCATTGGCCTTGTGATTGATAGGGGGTGGATTGTTGGGTTGTTTACACATCGGGGGCCTTTGAAAGCCCGACCCCCGATTTCCATTTCCACCCCAATTGTTGTTCCCGCTCCAATTGTTGTTGTTGCCTCCCCATTGTTGATTGTTGTTCCCCCAATTGCTTGAGTTGTTATTAGTGTTCCAATTACCTTGACTTAGATTATTACAACTTTGGTTGTTCCCTTGATTGTTCCTTTGTCCTTGAAAATTGTTGGCATATATACATTACATCCTCATTTTGCTCATCATAGGAATCTTCTTGATTATACCCACTAACTCCTTGGTCGCATTGGTCATTGTTGTTTTGCACTTGATTTCCACGAGGACTTCACTTGTTTACCAAAAGATTTACCCCCCACATAGCATGCACTTGCTTCGGCCCTTGTATTTGTTGAAGCTGCGCCTTAGCAAGTTGATTCATGGTGGTGGTAAGCTCGGCAATTGCTTGCCCATGATCTTGAAGCTCTTTGTGGAGGTTGATAACACTTGGATCACCCTGAGGCACATTTTCTCTACTCTGCCGTGCTGACGAAGTGTCAGCCATTTCATCTAAGATGTCACATGCCTCAGTGTAAGTCAGCTTCATAAATTTTCCTCTAGCGATTTGGTTGACCACACACTGATTGGTGGTATTGATGCCTCGGTAGAAAGTCTGTTGTATCATGGCCTCCGTCATGTCATTGTTTGGGAACTCTTTGACCATAGTTCTGTAGCGTTCCCAAATCTCATGAAGAGGCTCATTCGGCGCTTGCTTGAATGCCAATATCTCATCTCTCAATGCCGCCATGTGCCCAGGGGAGAAAAACTTGGCAATGAACTTATCCGCCAATTCATCCCATGTAGAGATAGAATGATTGGGGAGTCGCTCAAGCCAATCCAGGGACTTCCCCCAAAGAGAGAAAGGAAATAATCTGAGCCTCAAGGCATCCTCTGATACATTGGTTTGCTTGCTCCCCCAACATGTGTCCACAAAGCCTTTTAAGTGCTTGTAGGCATTTTGATGGGGAGCTCCCGTGAAATACCCACGTTGCTCCAAGAGTATCAACATAACATTCGTGATTTGGAAGTTGCCCGCTCGGATTCTAAGCGGGACAATAGTACTTGCATGCCCCTCGTTTGGAAGCACCCGAGGAGAAACTCTGGGAGGAGGTGGCGGGGGAGGGTCTGGAATATCATCATTAAGATTGGCCTGCCGGCCCCGTCTTGGAGGTGGATGTACTAGATTCAATTCATCCTCTCCGTTGTCATATACCTCCTCCCCTGGAATGATATTGCCTAAAGGATCAGCCATGTGTACCTAGATTGATTCAAACACACACGTTAACAAAAATAAGGAAAGAAAAACAATCTACACCACTACTCAAATAGATAGTCAACACCGTTATAACTCCCCGGCAATGGCGCCAAAAAGTGATCGGGGTCCACCTATACCACTAAGAGAGTAGCAAGGCAGGGGTCGAAGCAGCTTTTACCCGAACGGGTCGGGATCGATTTCCACAGGGAGCTATGTATGTACGAGTTGAGTGTCTAAATTATCTGGTGGTGTGCCATGCTATTAATTAAACTTTTCATCAAAAGGTTTTGTAATTATGCTACGGTTTAGTCTAAATGAAACTATGAACTACCTAACTAATATCTTTTTGAGGATTTTATCAGTTAATAAAGGGACTAGGGCTGTGACTTCCTCCTAGGCGGGTGACTAATAAGGTCTAAAATTGAGACTGACCTTGTGAAATGTGGGTGAATGCCTTAAACTCATGACTAATTTACTCACCCAATACCTCTCGGTAATTTGGGTGACTTTGCCCGAATTGGCCTTCTCAAGCACAATTGGGTGCTTTTCATTGAATCACATGAATTGGCTCAAGCCGGGTATAGATATCTCTAGCATCCACCCTTTTATTAGGGATATCAATCTCTTGAGTTTGCCCCAACACCTTGTTAGCCTAATTACCTAGACTTGGGTCATCTTTCTCAAGAGTGGCCCTAGTCATGAAGGTTTGAAATAGTGTTTGCAACCACTAAATCTGAGATTTATGCACAAATTAGGCTAAAAACCAAACACCCATACACAAAATCATCCTAAAATTGAAAATCCATGAGTGACCCACACTAGGGTTGGGTCATAACCTAAGCTTAAGGATCTAGCTACTCATAATTGAAGACGAAACTAAAGTAGAAGATAAAATTAAGCTCATAAATATAAATTACAAGATAAAAATTAAAGAACTATTGTAAGAACTATGACAAAAATACTCAAAATAAATAAAAACCACTATTCACGTGTTCCTCCTAACAACTGATGACCTAAAAAATCAGAAAAAGATATATTTATACTAGGCTGAAAATGTTGGACAAAATTTCCCTTACGGAGAATTCGCTCCCAGCGTATTTCTGAGCGCTGCGGTGGATGGGCTTCCGCTGCAGCGGAATAATAGATGCTGCAGCGGTCTTGTACTGTGTAGCCTCACTGATTCTCCATTCCGCATCCAGCGGAATAATGAAACGCTGCAGCGGTGGCTGAAACTGGTAGCAGAAAAATACCGCTGACCGCGAAAGTGTGAATTCCCATTGTTGCTGACTTTCTAAAGTTTATAAAAATGCCCCAGCGTAAGGACACTGTAGCGGTAGATAATATGCTGCAGCGAAAACGTAGCGCCGTCAGCGATGAGTTATGGATCAAAAACCACCTCTCTGAAGTTTGCCAACGGGGCAGCGTTGAGATATTCGCTGCAACAAAATGACAAACGCTGCAGCGGAAAAGTGGGCGTTGTAGCGTTCCTGCTGGATACTGGGATATTGCAAGTTTTTCTCCCTTTTGAGACTTTTTAGGATCAATATTCACATATCAACTCAATTCCTGCAATTTGAACAACTTGCATCAAAATGTGGGAGTATTGTAGTCAAATTGGCCTAAAAACCTAAGAAAACGGGAGTAAATAGTAGTATAAATCACTAGTTATCACACTCGAACTAAAGGATAACTCTTAGACCTCAATTGTAGAACCTGCCAGGCTAGAATAGCCACCGGCTCCTCCTTGTAAGTCAAATCCTTGTCCAATTGGACATAGCTTAAATCTAACACATAGGACGGATCACCGTGGTACTTCCGGAGCATGGACACATGGAACACCGGATGAACAACTGATAAACTAGGTGGCAACGCGAGCCTGTAAGCCACCTCACCCACTCTCTCCAGAATCTCAAAGGGTCCGATGTACCTAGGGCCCAACTTGCCCTTCTTTCCGAACCTCATCACACCCTTCATGGGTGAAACTAGAAGCAATACTTTCTCTCTGACCACGAATGCAACATCATGAATTCGACGGTCGGCATAACACTTCTTCTTGGGCTGAGCTGTGCGAAGTCGATACTGAATGATGTTAACTTATCCAAGGCATCTTTTACCAAATCTGTACCTAGAAACCGAGCTTCCGCAGGCTCGAACCATCCAACTGGCGATCCGTACCGCCTCGCATATAATGCCTTATAGGAAGCTATCTGAATGCTCGACTGGTAGCTGTTGTTGTAGGCGTATTCCTCAAGTGGCAAGAACTGATCCCACGATCCTACAAAGTCTATAACACATGCGTGGAGAATATCCTCCAATATATGAATAGTGCACTCGGATGGTCCGCCCGTATGAGGATGAAACATTGTGCTCAACTCAACCTGCGTGCCAGAATCACGCTGTACTGATATCCAAAAGTGCAAGGAGAACTATGTGCCTCGATCAGAAATGATAGACATGGGTACACCGTGAAGACGGACGATCTCGCAGATGTGGATCTTAGCTAATCGCTCTGAAGAATAGGTAATTTCCACAAGAATGAAATGCGCTGACTTGGTCATCCTGTCCAGAATAACCCATACTGCGTCAAACTTCTTTTGAGTCCGTGAGAGTCCAACAACGAAATCCATAGTGATACGCTCCCACTTCCACTTAGGAATCTCTATCTTCTGAAGCAACCCACCAGGTCTCTAATGCTCAAACTTTACTCGCTGACAATTTAGACACCGAGCTACTTAAGCAACTATACCCTTCTTCATCCTCCTCCACCAATAATGCTGCCACAAGTCCTGATACATCTTGGCGGCACCCGGATGAATAGAATACCGAGAATAGTGGGCCCCCTCAAGAATCAAGTCGCGAAGTCCATCTGTATTGTGCATATAAACACGACCCTGCTTCCTCAAGACTCCATCATCTCCGACAGTAACCTGTTTGGCACCATCGTGCCACACTATGTCCTTAAGGACAAGCAAATGAGGGTCGTCATACTGTCGCTCCCTGATGCGCTCAAACAAGGAAGACTGAGCGACTGTACAAGCTAGAAAACGACTGGGCTCCGAAATATCCAACCTCAAAACTGATGCAAGCGGTCTCTCACCGACTAGAATGAATGCAAGGCTGCCAATACTCACTGCCTTTGTACTTAAGGCATCGGCCACCACATTGGCCTTCCCGCGATGATACAAGATGGTGATATCATAGTCTTTCAATAGCTCCAAGCACCTCCTCTGCTTCAAATTGAGAACCCTTTGCTTGAACAAATACTGAAGGCTCCGATGATCCGTGAAACGTCACACGACACGCCGTAAATATAGTGCCTACAAATCATCAGCGCTTAAATAATTGCTGCCAACTCCAAGTCATGGACCATGTAATTCTTCTCATGAACCTTCAACTGCCGCGATTCATATGCAATCACCCTACCATCTTGCATTAATATTGCATTGATCCCAACACAGTATGCATCATAATATACCGTATAAGATCTTGAACTTGTGGGCAACACCAACACCGACGATGTAGTCAAAGCAGTCTTGAGCTTTTGAAAGCACGCCTCACACTCTCTAACCATCTGACGGGGCACCCTTCTGGGTCAACCTGGTCAACGAGGCTGTTATAGATGAAAACCCATCAACAAACCAATGATAATAACCCACCAAACCCAAGAAATGCCTGATCCCCGTGGATGAAGTGGATCTAGTCTAGTTCTGAACTGCCTCATTCTTTATAGGATCTACCTGAATGCCCTCTGCTAATACAACGTGCCCCAAGAAAGTGACTGAGTCCAACCAAAACTCGCACTATGAAAACATAGCATATAACTAGCTGTCCCTCAGGGTATGAAGTACAATCCAAAGGTGTTGTTCGTGCTCCTCTTGACTGCAAGAGTAGATTAAGATATCATCAATAAAAACAACCACAAAGAAGTCCAAATAGGGCTTGAACACTCGGTTCATCAAATCCATAAATGATGCTGGGGCATTGGTCAACCCAAAGGACATCACTATGAACTCATAATACCTGTACGGAGTTCGAAAAGCTGTCATAGGGACATTGGAGGCCCTAATCCTCTATTGATGGTAGCCAGACCTCAAATCAATCTTCAAAAAAACCTTGTCACCCTGAAGCTGATCAATAAGTCATCAATCCTCAGCAATGGATACTTGTTCTTGATGGTGACTTTGTTCAACTACCAATAATCTATGCACATCCTCATCGATCCATCCTTCTTCTTCACGAAAAACACAGGTGCACCCTAGGGCAAGACACTAGGTCTAATGAAGCCCTTATCAAGAAAATCTTGCAACAGCTCCTTCAATTCTTTCAACTCTGGAGGGGCCATACGGTATGGCAGAATAGAGATGGGTTGAGTGCGCAGAGCCAAACAATACAGAAGTCAATATCCATGTCGAGTGGCATCCCCGGTAGGTCTGCGGGAAGCACCTCTAGAAACTCACAGACAACTGGTACTGAAACTATGGAAGGAACCTCCGCACTAGAATTGCATACATAAGCCAAATAATCTAGACACCCCTTCTCGTCTATAATATAGACAACCCTTCTCGTCTAGAAGTCCCTCTCCACTCTAATCAAGGAAACCCCGCAAGGATAAGGTCACCGTATTGGTGTGACAATCCAATATAGCATGATAAGGTGACAATCAATCCATACTTAAAATGACATCCAAATCAACCATATCGAGAAGTAGAAGATCTACGGTAGTCTCAAGACTCCCAATAGTAACCACACATGAACGATAAAAATGATCTACAATAATAGTATCTCCCACAGGTGTGGACACATACACAGGAGCACTCAAAGAATCACGAGGCACAACCAAATATGAAGCAAAATAGGATGACACGTAGGAATAAGTAGAACCCGGATCAAATATAACTGAAGCAACTCTACTGCACACTGAAACAGTACTTGTGATAACATCATCACATGACTCAGCCTCAAGCATGGCTGGGAAGGAATAACATATGGGATGGGCCCTACCAATCTGAACCACATCCCTGCGACAACCTCTAACTGGTTGGCCTCCACCACTAACGGCCTGACCTCCACCTCTAACATTCTGACCTCTACCTCTGGCTGCTGACCCCTGCCTCTGACTGGCTGAGCATGCAGTGTTGAAACTGGTGTTGGGACCATCGCACGAGAACCCTGATGTTGTAGCGTGCCGCCCCATAATCTCGGACATGTCCTACTGATATGCCCAAAGCCACCACACTGAAAACATCCATCCTAGTGTTTTGGATGCGAAAACTGGGACTGACCCTTATCACACTCAACTATGACTTATAAAAAGACTAAGCGGGCGTTGCAAATATAATCCGAGTATTTAGCCCAGAGTCGAATCCCACTGGGAATTAACCTATCAATTATTGTTGTTAGACTACTCGATTCTCAATAATCAATCTCCCAAAAGTTATGAATATATATTTCCGGTGTCTTTACTAACTACTGAATGAAATTCAAGTAAACTAAAGGATAGCTAATACTGAGATGTAAACAGATGTGATAAAAATCTACGGTTATGTATATTTAGCCCAGAGTCGAATCCCTTCTTGTATATTTCATATTGTTTGGACTAATTATATCCATCAATCATGAACACTCCTGTTACTGTAATTCTCTCTCGAGCAATTACGATAATTTACTAAACGCACTCTCTCGAGCTACGCTAGCTGACTTTTATTACAGTTCACTTTAGATTGCACACAAGGTATCGTTATCTCTAATCCAACCTTTAAACCCTTGGTTATGGATATCTCCTATACTTCGGGAGTGGTGTTGTTCAACAACTACCTAAATATGCACTCTCTCTCGAGTAGATACACACTAAATAGGCACAGCTAATTGAGGGCCCTTCAATCAACTACAACAAGAACGTAGTTGAACAAATAGAGATTGAAAACCAAGAAAAACTATATTAATATAACAATAAGTTCATCCTCAACGGGTTTCACCAAAACCATAGACTAATGAAGTTAGGTACTCATAATTGTATTGAAAATAACAAAATAATTCCTTAACTATGGTAAAATCCCAAGGAAGGGAGATGAGAATTGATGCCCAATTGCCCTCTTTGCCTCTTGTCTTTGCTATTCTTGAACAAGCCTAAAAACCTTGATAAGATCTTCCTTTGGGCGAATTGAACCTTATATAGGTTAAGTGAAATTGCCCCAAACTTCCAATTGTAGCCCTGAGAAATCACGTTCACGACTAGGACTAGCGCGCCCGCGCTAGTCCTCGCGCTAGTGGGCGCGCTAAATGGGGTTTGATCGCTGGGTAGCGCAGTCGCGTTAGTGCTAGCACTAGTGCCCGCGCTAATGCCCTTTTGTTCTTTCCTGGTAATTTGACTAGCGCGGTCGCGCTAGTGGACTTATATTCTTTCAAGCGCCTTTCAGCCTTCTTTTCACACATCAAATATTCCAAGGGGCTTTCTTCCTTCATTATTCCTCCAAACACAGTCCTAGGTCCTTCATAGCACATTTTGCTCATGCGAAACATAAAGTCAACAATTAGAGGCATTTTAACATCATTTAACATCCCTAAGATAGTGAAGCATCATTAAGTTGGAGTGTAAATGTCACGCCCCAAAACCAAGGGACACGACCGGCACTCGACCGGGTAGTCCTAGTCAAGCGGACCTGGATTCCTTTTTCCCTCCCACGTATTACCCCAAAGTTTCCGTTGTGCATTATTCAATTATAATTAAGACACATTCTTACAATCTGAAATTAAACCATTGAAGTCTGTCGTTTCCAACAAGTGATACAATACTTACAAATATACAGAACACACAATCTACTTTACATGGTCTACGAGTCATACTGCCCAAAATACATATGTACATAACCCACAATTCCTGTCTACGGAGCCTCTAGGAGTACGATGGAGTTATACAATACTTGCCGGTAACAAGGCTCCGGCTATACCTTACACAAGTACCAAAATAAGAATCCGGGAGGAAAGGTGGCATGAATCACACTAGGCCCCGAGAGGAGAAGGGCTCACCAAAACAGCTGATAGGACGAAGAAGAGGCACTACTGTCGGTGTGCTGAAGTACCTGCTATAGAACCACTTACAATCATCACAAGAATGTAGCGCCCCCGACAAAAGGGACGTCAGTACATTTGAATTGTACTGGTATGAATGAACAAACTTTACTCTAAGTAAACTCAATAATGCACAGGCAAGAGACAGACAGAGAGTCACACAATTACTGCACAAGACATAGAAAGATATACAATGGAAGTTCCACAATTTTCACTTCATCAAAATCACAATTTCAATTCCATCCTTGTCCCTCCTCACATCTCACCCTTATTTCTCCTGTTGCGGCGTGCAACCCGATCCCACCTGACAATTGTTGCGGCGCGCAACCCGATCCCACCTGACAATTACAATCACACCCTTATCACTTCTCACATATAACCCTTATCTCCCCTGTTGCGGCGCGCAACCCGATCCCACCTGATAATTACAATCACACCAATGATGACAAATCACAGTTCAATCACAGAAAATTTCAGCAATAACAATACAACTTCTTTACATAGCCTTTAGCATATACATTCATACTCTTGGATTCATTATCCTTTTAGCACCGTTTTTCATAACGTGGTAGTGTGGTGGTCAACTAAAGACAGACAAGTATTACACTTCACACATCAACATAATTCGGACAACCAGTTGCACATATTTATAACAATACACGTACCGTATGCTCGAACACCACAAGTGATTTTACAAAGATTAAAGTTAGCCATACATACCTGGAGTCGAGTTTCCCTTTTCAACTTTAACCCACAATCACCGAACCGACTAGTACCGTCAATCTAGTTCACAATTAGACATATTCAACTCAGAATTGGAAGTCATGCATGCAATTCGGACTCTCTCAAGCATTTTGTCAAACACTATGTGAACCCATTAGATTACCAACCCTATCTTTGTGAAGTTTACCCCAACCCACTCCCTCTTACTAGATTAGCACCATTATTAAACATGCTTGCAAGATCTTAGCTAATATTTTTAAGAATCAATCCAGGCCAACCCTCCCTTTGTTTAAAAATCAGAAAA
>ML262618.1:386-14247 GCA_005239495.1 Nicotiana undulata
GTCAAAACCCGGCCCTCGGGTCCACGTCCCGAAAGTCAGAAATTTCCACAACACTAGGTCCCTTGTCCTTTCCCGAGTCTAACCATCCCAAGAACACGAAAATCGGACCTCAAATGGTCCTTCAATTCCCCCATTCTTCCTCTCTTAAATCCAAGCCATAACCACCATTTTTCTACTGTTTTTACCCATGATTTCCACCTAAAATCGTTCTTAATGCACAACATAACGAGTTTTGAGTCCAAGAAACTTACCTCCTTGAAGAAACAACGAAATCCCTCTTCAAATGCCTTCAAAACCTCCAACCCGTGTGTAAAAATGGTGAAAGAGGACAAATTTCGCGAAGGCTTCCTTTTTATAGTTCTGCCCAGGCATTTCCGCAACAGCGGTACATTTCTCGCACCTGCGACTCCGCAGGCGCGACATTTTAACCGCACCTGCGGAAGTCACTTAAACGCCCAGGCTCCGCGCCTGCGATCGCTTTACCGCAACGGCGGGCCCGCAGGGGCGACACATTGACCGCGCCTGCGATCCTTTACTTAACACTCAGAGTCCGCTCCTGCGAACCCATCCCCCGCACCTGCGACCTCGCAGGTGCGACCTTCCTTCCGCCCTTGCGATGAATTTCCGCCCCTGCGCCTTCACTCTCGTGCCTGCGATGTCCGCACCTGCAGCCCAAGAATCGCAGGTGCGATCACACCAGCAGTAGCAGCTTCAGCTGCATTTCAAGTCCCAATTTCTCCGTTTAACGTTCGAAATCAAACCCGAGCCCTTCGGGACCCCAACCAAACTTACCAACATATCAAACATGGTTATTCAAACTTAGTCAAGCCATTAAAACACCAAAAACAACATCAAAACCATAAATTCTCATCCGATTCAAGCCTATGATTCCCAAAAACTTACGTAACACGCATTTGATCAAAAACCCAACCAAACCATCTCCAAATGACCTGAAATTTTGGGGGCAAGTCCAAATGACCTAACGAAGCTACAGAAACTCTCAAAATCTCATTCCGACCCTCGAATCAAAATCTCGCCTATCAACCGGAATTCGCCAAAATACTAACTTCGCCAATTCAAGCATAATTCTACACCGGGCACCCTAAAAATATTCTGAACACCCTCCTAAGTCCCAAATCACCTAACGAATCTATCCGAACCATAAAACCTGCATTCCGAGGTCTTTCACCAATAAGTCAACTCCGGGTTGACTTTTCCAACTCTAAAGCTCTTGTTAGAGACTATGTGTCTCAATCCACTCTATTTTCGCTCCGAACCCGAACCAACCAACCCCAACACTTCGTGAACAGTCTAACCGAGCTACTACAAGACAGAAATGAAGGAATAGATGCGTATACTGTGTAACGACGGACCGGGTCGTTACAGGCATTCCAGAAAAATTCATTACTGAAAACGCTGCAAACCTAAACAGTCACTTGATGGGGAGGTATGTGAATAGTTTCAAATCACACACCGTAATTACACCCCTTACCGGCCCAAAGCCAATGGTGCTGTCGAAGCAGCAAATAAAAACATCAAGAAAATCTTCATTAAAATGATCCAAAGTTCTAGGGAGTGGCACGAGAAGTTGCCTTTTGCTTTATTGGGATATCGCATGACCGTGCGCATATCAGTTGGGGCTACGCCTTATCTATTGGTTTATGGCACTGAAGACGTTATCCCTGCGGAAGTCAAAATTCACTCTCTGATTGAGGATGATGAATGGGTCAAAACCCGGCTAGAATAGCTAACTCTGATTGATAAGAAAAGAATGGTCGATGTTTGTCACGGGAAGTTATACCAACAAAGAATGGCGCGCCTATAACAAGAAAATACGGCCTAGGAATTTCGAAGTGGGGCAACTCGTCCTGAGACGTATCCTCCTGCATCATGAAGAGGCGAAAGTAAAATTCTCCCCAAATTGGAAAGGTCCTTACATCATAAGGAAATTGCTACCAAAAGGAGCATTGTACTTGGGGCACATCGAAGGAAATGACCCCGAAACGGCTGTCAATGCAGATGCAGTCAAAAGGTACTATGTTTGACCTTTTTGTGATGTTGATGCTCCCGCTCGAAATGACGAAGGCTTTCATTCATGCTACCGCAAACACTACCAACTTTTGTAAACCCTTGGAGCCGGTTACTTTTATTTGATTACCCTTTTTGGAACCTGAAAGTGTTGTTGAAAAACAAAATGAGGATGAAAAACAAAAAGAAAAATCAAAACAAAAACCAAAAAGCAAAAACCAAAACAAAAATGTTTCCCTGAACTACGTTTGACTTGATTCCGAAAGGATACGTAGGCACTCTCTGGGGTTCAGTCACACCAAAATAAAAATCCACATTCCCCCAAGAGTTTAAACTGGGGCAAGTGTTACTATCCAGCAATGATTCGCCTAAAAAGTTCCAAAGTTGTAATTCAATAGAAATTCTGTTACCCCAAATCCTGTTCAAGTCCTTCCGATCGATCGGCGGAAAAAGTCCAAAATGGGAGGATACATCTATTTGGATTTGATGCAAGCAAATGAAAGAAATTAAAATGAGAGAGTCTTATCGGTGAAAACCCACACGGGCACCATAAGGCGACGGTGAGTAGAGAAGATTGAAAATGAGAGTCTCTTGTTAGTGAAAACTCGCAAAGATCACTACGGGGCGATGGCGAGAAGAGAAATGAGAGAGGTTAGTTGGTGAAAACCCATAAAGGGCACTACTGATCGAAAAGAGGATGATTGGTCATTGGTATCGACACAGTCTGGGACAAGGTTTCTCAACCTCGAGGTAAAAGTCGTGACGAATTTCTGAGAGTCGGATGGTTTATATAGATCGAGCTTCCAGTCTAAGAGGCATGTCATGTTCATTGAAGGACGCATACACTCCAGATAAGTCCTTCTTTTCTTTTGCCGAAAGGGATATTTCTTGTCAAAATTCATTGTCTCTGTTTCCTTGTTATTCTCTTTCAATCCCTTTCAGTCTGAATCTGTTTCTAAAGTAAGGCAAAGAAAGGATGGCAAAACTGATTTACAGGGTTCTCGTTTGACACGGGCCAATATGCAAAAGGCACCTAGCCTCATCAGGGGCATTGAGTCGATCCCGACCAGCCGCAACGTCTGATACTTCAAACACAAAACTCTTGAAAGGAGAAAAATCAAATTGAAGTGCCTATAAAGGCGAAGGAAGTTGAAAGGTTGAGTCCCACGTGGCTAACCATCTCGGCAAGGTTGGGAAAGCCGAAATATTCCAAATGCCCTAAAATTAAAGTTGGAAGAAAAAACAGAAATGAAAGGCCAATAAAGACGAAATAAAGTTAGAAAGGTTAAGTCTCACGAGACTAACTGTTGCAGCAAAATTTGAGGGGCCAAAACTCCTCCGGTGATCCGAAATCCAAAAGAAAAACAAGTCAAAAAACTGATAGACTTGTGAAGGCAAACAAAGTCAGGATGTTAAGTCCCACGTGACCAACTGCCATCCGAAAATCCAACACCCTCGGGTTTAAAGATAAATCCCAATCCCCAGCAAGCAAGCAAGCAGTTGCGATATCCATCAAAAGGGCCAAGATCAAGCAAGCTGAAATA
Organism: Nicotiana undulata; assembly: GCA_005239495.1. Classification (NCBI taxonomy): domain Eukaryota; kingdom Viridiplantae; phylum Streptophyta; class Magnoliopsida; order Solanales; family Solanaceae; genus Nicotiana; species Nicotiana undulata. Next base: position 3,959 of record ML262618.1, read on the forward strand.
ATCAAGGCCGCAAAACCAACCACCGTTTCAAACTGACAATTGTTCTTTGTTTGAAGGAAACATGTGTAACTCAAAAGTAACCTTGCAAAATGTAGGTGTAACCAAATAAAATACGCATGAGCTAGAAGCGGCTCTGCAACGACAACTCTAAAAGGGAAGTTTTCTCCAAAATTCTTTCCCGCATTCACTCATTCTCTAAAAATAAAATGAAAAGAAAGAGAAAAGAAGAAAATTGATGTTGAAAACAATTCAAACCTAATGTAGTATAGGGCCTCCAATCCCTAGCTACACCTTTTCTAACTAGGATATCCCATTCCTTAGTTGATGCCAACATAGGGTCTCCACTCCCTAGATGATGCTAGCATAACCTGATGCCGACATAACTCGATGCCAACCAAGGATATCCCAATCCTTAGTTGATTCCAACATAGGGTCTCCACTCCCTAGTTGATTCCAACATAATCTGATGCCGACATAACTCGATGCCAACCTAGGATATCTCAGTCCTTAGTTGATGCCAACATAGGGTACCACTCCCTAGTTGATGCCGGCATAACCCGATGATTCTTCCAACATAGGGTCCCACTCCCTAGAAGAACCAGCATAACCTGGTGATCTTTTCCTGACAACAACATAACTTGTTGATCTTCTCCAGATATCGGCATAACCCGGTAATCTCTTTCCCGGCAACAACATAACCTGTTGACCTTCCCAGACACCGGCATAACCTGGTGATCTTTTCCTGACAACAACATAACTTGTTGATCTTCTCCAGATATCGGCATAACCCGGTAATCTCTTTCCCGGCAACAACATAACCTGTTGACCTTCCCAGACACCGGCATAACCTGGTGATCTTTCCTGATAACAACATAACCTGTTGATCATTTCCTGACATTGGCATAACCCAGTGATTTCTTTTTCCCGGCAATAGCATAACATGTTGACCTTTCCAAACACCGGCATAACCTGGTGATCTTTCCTGACAACAGCATAACCTGTTGATCATTTCTTGACATTAGCATAACCCAGTGATTTCTTTTTCCCGACAACAGCATAACCTGTTGACCTTTCCAGACACCGGCATAACCTGGTGATCTTTCCTAACAACAGCATAACATGTTGATCATTTCCTGACACTTGCATAACCTAGTTATCTCCTTTTTCCCGGCAACAACATAACCTGTTGACCTTTCCAGACACCGGCATAACCTGGTGATCTTTCCTGACAACAGCATAACATGTTGATCATTTCCTGACACTTGCATAACCTAGTTATCTCCTTTTTCCCGGCAACAACATAACCTGTTGACCTTTCCAGACACCGGCATAACCTGGTGATCTTTCCTGACAACAGCATAACATGTTGATCATTTCCTGACACTGGCATAACCCAGTGATCTCCTTTTTGCCCGGCAACAGCATAACCTGTTGACCTTTCTAGACACCAGCATAACCTGGTGATCTTTTCTTGACGACAGCATAACATGTCAACCTTTTAACATAGGGTCTCCAATTCCTAGTTGATTTTACTTTTTGGCATAGGGTATCCACCCCCTAGTCTACATGCACTCTGGAGGCACCATTCTCGGGTTTTCATTACTTTCAACAATAAAGTAGCATAGATTTTATTACAATAACTCACGAAAATTTCTTAGTGAAAACTGGGGCAGAAATTTCATTCGTTTGTTTTTTGGTTTTGCGCAGATTATATTTTAGAACAATGGACTCGAGACGACCAAAAGAAGAAGTTTCGATCCAGAATAAATAAATAAAAGAAAAAGAAAGAGAAAAGAGAAGGTTGAATCCAAAGTGCAGAAGCGGGGAAAATGTGGACTATTCAGGACAAGATTGAAGTCATCTGTTCTGTATATCCTGCCTTGATCCGAAGAACGATAAGACGAAACCAGCACCTGTGGCTAACAAGCATCAAGATCCAGGTCAGAGTCAGCAAAATCCAAGACTCAAGACCAAGCTTTAGATAGGAATCTTGTAACTAGTAGTTGATAGGCTTAGTTAGTCTTTTGTTTTGTTACTTTGGTGTAATAAGGATCTCAACATTAGTAACAGGAGCAATAGCCACAGTGAAATCACAGTTACCCGGTAGTCCCAACTACCAAAACTTCTAGAACTACACTGACCTAATATTATCCTTTATAGCCAAGGATATGTAGGCAACCTCTGGAGCAGGGTTCGGTCAAACGTTTCAAAACCGCTTCACATGGAGTATGCGAATTGGTAAAAGTCGTTCATAACCGCTCACTTCGTGTTTGCCCGAAAACTGTTCGTGTTTCCTAGCAAAGAGGGGCAGCTGTGAGCACGTAATTTTTTCCCACCATATATTCTAACAAAATTCAATAAATTAGTTTTGTAAATTTTTATTGAATTTCAGTGCTATTTGTGAATTAATTTTGCATTGCATAACCATAATTTGCATTTTATCTTTATGAATGATTTAAGGTTACATGACCTCAATCATTTGAAAAATTACAAATTTATTCTTCAAAATTATAAATGTTAATTCATAATTTCACTTTTTAATCCACCATTAATTAATTTTTCCTTTTGATCAGGTAAAAATTAGAATTAGAGTTAATTAAGATATTACGCGTAATTGGTGGAAATAAATAATAACAAAATGTGTTTATTTGACATAAGGTAGAATTAATGGTTAATTTCTTTAAAATAATCATTTTTTCTAATAAAATTGGGGAATTTATTCTTTAAATGACATAGGTATTAAATTGAATGATATTACTTTTAATCAACTCAACAATTAGTTTATAATTAGACAAAAAACAAAGTCAAATTTAGTTATTACATTTAGTTTCTCAGTGACTCACACCTACATGTGTCGATAGCTCTTGGTGAGAGCTATCGATTCATGCGGGTTTGGGTCACTTCCAAACCCTTGCAGAATCCGGCCAAGGTCTGGTCGGCTCATACTTTTCCGGCCATATGACTTCCATTGACTGGTACGCTTTCCTTTTTATCCTTTTATCACTGGTACATTAAAGCAAATCACCTAGGTTAGTATGAAAGATTTCTATTAATCATTGTTTCCTTGTGTGGATTAATTGGTTAGGTTTTCTGTTTATTTTCTTTCTTAGATGATATTACGAGTTGTTTGTTTAACTGATTTGTTCTTAGGGTTTTTTCAGATTTTTCTTCTTTACTGTTTTTCTTCTAAGCTGAATCATTAAGTGATCTTATATGTTAACTAATGAATTTCTATCGTAGACGAGCATGATTGATTAGCTATTTACTCGAATCATCAGGTCAGTAAATTTATGTGTAATTACTGTTACTGCTTCTTCTTGTATAACAGCCATTATGTGTGTTAATCACCAATGATTTGCTCATACATTGTTTGAAGTTGGTTTAAAATGATAATTCAAGTTAGCCCCTGATTTTGCCGCCAAAGCTCTTGATTACTAGTCACAATTAGGTACTAATGTTCAGTTAATTATAGGTTAACCTTGTTTCAACTCTTAGGTTAGATTGGCACATTTAGATTAGCCTAAACAAACTGCCTTCTTTTTTTTCTTTTGTTGATATCTATAACTTGTCTTTGATTCTAGCATAGGTCAGCCTAGTGTTGGTCATTCACTTAGATCAATTGATTAGGTAGTGAATTAATTAGGGACTGATTTGGTTAAGTAATAAAGAACTAATCACACCTAAATTTAGATTTGAAACTAAAATAAATCACAATATAATTAACTAAGTTTAAGGACCTAGCCTAATTAATCTAAATTAATTATTATCTAACCTCACCTCTTAAAGAAGATTGGGCTTCCAACTTCATTGAAGGTATAGCTATTAGTTTAATCAACTAAATTAGATTGAAATTAATTAACACTTGATAAATAACCTAACCTTTTAACCTTAATTAACCAAAGGGGTAATTCTAAAGGTACTAAGGGTTAGTTTAGTAATTACAACTGAAGAATCTTGGGTGTAACAACCCAAGAAACTTCTAGAATTAGAAAATATCAGAAAATCAGATATTTTAGGGGTAAAACAGTAATTCTAAAAAGGGATAAGGGCTGAAATTAATGGAATGTTCTAGAAGGAGGTACAGTTGTCCAATAGGATAAGCTTTGACAGTTGTACCTGTACTATTTCAGCCTAAATAGGATAAGGAATATGCTAAAAAGATGCTGCCCTAAATCCCCTTATAAATAAGCTGTGATATTCAGCAGCCATACACACTTAGACAAAGCTTTTCACCTCTGAAAAACACAAATTTCTAACAGATTTTAGAGAATTCTACACAGATTTTAGAAACTTTTTCACACACCCTTCACCTCTGAAAAACAGACTTACGCATACTGAAATGCTACTCTGAAATACATGACCATTACCTTAAAAACAGAAAGAAAATGTACTGCAAGATGAGTGTAAAACAGTTTGAAATCTGGATTTCTTCTTAGCTGTGATTTTTTCCGGAAGAACTGGTTGTATTGTTGATTTTTGGGTATTCAAATATTTATTCTCTGGGTTTTTCTTTCCTACTGTTGGTGTAGCTGTTGATTCATTGTTGCTGAGCTTCATTTTCTAGTTTTTGGGCCTTTATTTGGTCCAGATCTTTTTCCTGCTATTGTTCACTTTTGAGGTATGTAACACTTTACTATAAATGAAATTTTCAGATTCAAAATCTCTGTTCTGTGATGTTGTTTGAATTTTATTGGGTTTTATTTGAGTTCTTGTTTGATTTTTTATGTAAATCTTGTGTTAAGATGTATGTGAATGTTTGCTAAAATATGTTAAGTATTTTCTGATATAGGTTGTATGAAATAGACAAATGTTTAAGTTTCTAATTTATTAGCATTAAGGAATTTTTCAAATTTGATGTTAGTTGCAAATTTTGGTATTGTTTCATATATAGAGGTCCAATTCCCCTTATTACTACACTGGTTTTCTAAGGTCATTAGTGTCATAAGAATATTATGCTTAGTATAGCATTATTAGAGTTGAATCTGACCCTCTTTATGGTCAGATTCATTCTATAAAGATGCATAAAATGTTTTTCCCTTTTTGTTGCTTAGAAAGACAACAAGCCGAGGCACTAATGTTCCGGTCAAAAGTGAAAGGATCCAAGTCAAGGCAACAATAGCTTAGAGACATACTTTTTTTCTCTTTTCAATGTTTTTCTACCATTGTAAAAAAAATCTATATTTTTTTAGTTGAACATTGATACAGAGAAAAAATGTATTTGTTCATTTCCAGAATTATTTTACGTATAAACTGGAGCTTTGTAGTTGTTTTGCCTAAGGTCCTTCACATGTAAAAGAGGGTCCCGTTTGTAGATAAGTTTGCCATGTAAGATAGGTTTATTTTAATGCAAGTTTGTCTTATAATAACCTCCTAGTCCTATATAAAGGAGGCCTTGTAGTAGTTGTAAGATCATCGGGCAATCATCTTGTAAACTATCTTGTAACCTTTGTGATATATTACATATGAGTTCTTTCTAAATTTTCCTCTTGTTCTTTCTTTCGAATTGATGGAAAGGTCGGTCCATGTATAAAAATGGAGTAACAATACTCTAAGAAAGTTAGCTGATTGTAGTACAAAAGCTTTTTGAGTAGTGTAGCTTGGCAAGTCGTCCCTTATGGGTTGTGAAGCCAGCCCCTTTGGTAGGAAAACTTTTAAGACTATAAATAAATTAACTGTTAGTGCAGTTTGGCAATAACCAGCTCTTTTTGTAGGAAAACTTTCGTATCTATGATATAGTTTGCTCTCTTGGAGTCTCTTGCTATGTTCTCTGTACAGTGGTATATAGAAATGGGTCAGGCTACTAAAAATAGTATGTCAAGGCTTGAATTAGCCTGACCCCCAGGCTATTGATCCTAAGGGATATCAAATCCCTCCAAAAATTGAGTGTTATACATTCTGCTTGAATTCAAAATTTGTTTAGTATATCCAGTAGGAAATGTAAATTTCTTTAGGTCTCACATAACTCTTCTACTGAATTTAAGCTGCGTTTTACAGTGATTACATATGTTAGGTGTTCGATTAATGGGATTCGGTTAGTAGGATTCGATTGAATTCAAAATGCCTTTTAGACTTGGTATGATTTTGGTGTTAGGACTAATCTGTCCAAAATTCCAGATTTCACTATGAAAACCCGTTTCCTTAAAACCTTTAAATTGCTTATTTTGAATTTGATGAACTTTGAAATGTATGAGTATAGTTCTCCCAAACAGCATCTTCTTAATAACTAAAGAATAATAGTAAACATTTGAATCTGCCAAAATGAGCTTTCTGTTTGTAGTTTAAAATTCGTAAATCAATATTTCTGTTTGTATCTTTGATTTCCTTAATCTACTGTGTTTATCTTAATTGTATAAACCTCTCCTTTCATAAATAGCCAAAACTAGGATTGGCCAAAGTGGTAATTGACAAATTGGGCTAAATTAGGCCATAGCCCAAATCCTCATATATTGGACTAGTAAATCTAGTTTGAGAGTAATTACATATCATTATCTAAAAAAGCTTCCCCCAGAGTAGTCTCATAACTTAACTTAGGAATTTACTTTAGATATAGTGAATACTCAAACCTATTCCTTAATTAGATAGTGAATACCTTTAGACTTAGAAAATAAATTAATAATCAAAGTATACGTTCGCGTAACTTTGAATAAAAATAACTAAAATACACCTTTTCTCAAAATTGTGTATACGTTTATGTAACACAAATGAAGATTAAAATTAACACTCGTAGAGACACCTTTAGGAACGGATTTATGAAATTATCGGGATTGCGTACATGCTCGCGTGACGTGATTTTGGTTTTTTTAACAACCAAAACAAAAATACGCGCTTGCGCAACTTTAGTTACTTCTTTAATTGAACTCAGTGTCAAGAATTATGTACACATCCGCGTGACATGATTTTGGACACATCTCAATCTCAACGGGGTTTACGCATACGTGACATGTCTCAAACTAACTCTTTGAATACAAAAGAATAATAAAAGCGGTAAAATATAAAAAATGCACATAGGTATAAAAGCGGTAATTAAACAATTTAGGTCAAGTTTAATCATTAAGCGACCGTGCTAGAACCACGGAACTCAGGAGTGCCTAACACTTTCTCCCGATTTAATAGAATTCCTTACCCCGATTTCTGGTTCGCAGACAATTTAAACAGAGTCTAAATTCCTCGGTTTTTGGAATTTTAATAAATAAATGGTGTCCCGGAACACCGTAAAAATCCGGGTGGCGACTCTGAATAAATAAAATAAATCTCAAAATCGAATAATGTCACTTAAAGTGGAAAAACTCCCTTGTTACCCTTACCGGTAAAAAAGGAGGTGTGACAAACACTAATCAGTACACCAACCTTAGTTACAAAAAGAAGTAATTCTAGGGGGTATTAAGGGGTATTATAGGACTTTCAATTGAAGAATCTTGGGTGTAACAACCCAAGAAATTTCTAGAATTAGGAATTATCAGAAAATCAGTTTTTAGGGGGGTAAAACAGTAACTTCAAAAGGGGATAAGGGCTGAAATCAATAGGAATGTTATAGAAGGGATATAGATGTCCAATAGGATAAGGTTTGACAGATATACATGTACTATTTCAACCTAAATAGGATAAGGAATATGCTAAAAGGATGCTTCCCTAAATCCCCTTATAAATAAGTTGTGATATTCAGTAGCCTCAAAAACTATTCTACACACACACTCTTGAGACCTCTAGACATAGATTTTGACACAAATTTCTTTACACCTTTTTGACATCTAAAAATTCAAAATCATACACAGTAGAAAGGTTGCTCTGAAAATTACTCGTTACTGTGAAATACTGAGAAAATAGATATGAGTAGAGAATCACTCCAAAATTGGTTCTTCTCCGAGCTGTAGTTCTTCCTGAAAATCGACTTGATACCTATGGTTTTTCTTCACTTCAAAACTGGTTTGCTGTGGTTTTCTGGGTTTAAAAAATGGGTCAGTCTTTGAGTTGATTCTGTTGGTTTTATTGTTGTTGTTGTGGCTTTTCTTTGCTGTTGATTCCTAAAAGTTCATATTTCTCTGACCTTTATTTGGTCCTATACTTTTTTGCTAATTTTCTTTAAGAAGGTATGTAACATTTCACCTTAATGAAATTGTTGCTTTGTTGCTTAAAAGAATGTGTTTTCTGATGTTCTGATTCTTCTGGTCTTATAAACTTGTCTATGCTTGAAATCTATTTTGAATGGCTGAATCTTGCTGTTAGTTTAAACCATGAATATATGTAAATTTAGGGTTGATTAATATCAACAAACCATAGTAGATGGATGTTGAATTTGGCCATGAAAAATCTGAAATATTGTGTTGTATACGTGTTCAGCTTGTCGATGTTTGCTTTATGTGTCGATATAATTATAAATTATGTTCAAAAAATTTATTTTGAAAACAGCACAAAGGGTAGGTGAATATCACCTTCTAATGGTAAAATTTTCACCCATAATAATGCATAAAATTCCTATGTTTGAAAAAGTCTAAGTTACGCACAAAGATGTTTTGGGTAGTAGCAACGGACTCCCTTTTAGTCCGAGATTAGATTTTTGATTTTTCTTTTTTAGCTATAACTTAAGTTTATCAACTGTAGAATTACATCAATTTGTTTCAACTTCAGATTTCAAATTGTAAATACGGACTGGACTCTATTAAATTTACATTCAGTGGCGTTTCTTTCTCTTTTCTTTAAATCTGGAATTTTTGATTCTCCAAAATTTATGAAAGAAATTATGTTAATTTGGGCAAGACCTGCGAAGGCCACTCGAACTGGGCCAGACTCATGAACACGGCCCAATTAGGCTTGATAGAGTCTAGATTTCAGGCTATGGGGCCTGGAGCGTTGGACTCTAAGTGACTTATAATCAGTCCTTTTTTTATCAGTATAATGAGTAATTTCATTTACCAAATTAACTATAAATTCCGCACTACTGAACACAAATGAGTTTCAAATCAAACATCAAAAGATAGAGTTTGAATCTAAAAAAATTTTAAGACTGTTTTGTTCTAAATGAAAAATAACAAAGATTCAGTTTTACATACTCTAGTATATTCTGATTTAAAGTCTTTCCTAAAAATAATCAAATGATTTTAACTCAAGAAATCTTGTTATTTTGGTTTTCAAACAACCGTTTGTAGCAATGTTTAAGGAAAGCCCTTTTTAGATTCATGAACCATGTATAAAATACCCTTACTTACTAAATAGGTCAAATGGTAGTGAAACCTTACTTGTCTTTATATGATATTATATCCGTAATTCAAGATTGCTTTATTTATCGCCATATAATTCAAAATGTGTTGGCATGTTCATTTCCTAAACGTTTTATTTGATTTATTTTAGTTCGAATCATGTATCTCCTTTTCGCAAATAGCCAAAAACTAGGATTGGCCTAAAGTGATAATTGCTAAAATTGGGGCTAAATTTGGCCATAGCCCAAATCCTCATATATTGGACTAGTAAATTTAGTTTGAGAGTAATTCCTTTTCATTATCTAGAAAAGCCTCCCTATATTAGTCTCATAACTTAACTTAGAAATTCACTTTAGATATAGTGAATTTCAAACCCATTCCTTAATTAGATAGTACTTTTAGACTTAGAAAACAAATTAATGATCAAAGTATATGTTCGCGTAACTTTGAATAAAAATAACTAAAATACACCTTTTCTCCAAAAAATGTGTATACGTTTACGTAACACAAATAAATATTTTATGAACACTCGCAGAGACACTTTTAGGAACGGATTTTAAAAATTATCGGAATTACGTACATGCTCGCGTGACGTAATTTTGATTTCTTTTGACAACCAAAACAAAAATACGCGCTTGCGCAACTTTAGTTACTTTTTTAATTGAATTCAGTGTCGAGAATTATGTACACGTCCGCGTGACATAATTTTTGACGCATCCAATCTCAACGGGTTTACGCATACGTGACTCGTCTCAAAATAACTCTTTGAATACAAGTGGATAATAAAAGCGGTAAGAATATAAAAAATGCACATAGGTATAAAATCAGTAATTAAATAATTTAGGCCAAGTTTAATCATTAAGCGACCGTGCTAGAACCACAGAACTCGGGAATGCCTAACACCTTCTCCTGAGTTAACAGAATTCCTTACTCGGATTTCTGGTTCGCAGACAATTTAAATAGAGTCAAAATTCCTCGGTTTGGGATCTTTAATAAATAAATGGCATCCCGAAACACCGTAAAAAATCTGGGTGGCGACTCTGAAAATCAATAAATAAATCCCAAAATCGATTATGTCACTTAAATTGGAAAAAC
>MDKH01124269.1:0-12863 GCA_005239495.1 Nicotiana undulata
TGTCACTTAAAGTGGAAAAACTCCCTTATTACCCTTACTCGGTGAAAAAGGAGGTGTGACAGCGACCTCGTCTTCTCCTTCCTTATCTTCCTGTTGCACTTTTATTATTACATACTATGTTGTCTATTTCCCTATTTTGACATTTTTATATTGTAGTAGCTCGTGATTGAGTGACACTAGATTCGGGGTTGGATTTTGAATTGTGATTTAATGTTGTTTAAACTTTCAAATGGATTATTACCAATATTTTGCTTCTAAATTTTATAAATTTCCTAAAAAATAAACTTGGATTCAAGTAAGTGTGTGGCTTGCCTGATTCCACGACAGGCGCCATCACGACTAAGTGTTTGGGGTCGTGACAAAGTGCATTGTGACATTGAGTTGGTTTTTGAGGCTAGGATTGTTATGAGCATATTTTTTTTGTTTGAATATTTTTGAAGTTTTGCATAAGAAAAAGGAAAGTGTATGTTATTGCATATGCTAAATTTTAATTGTTGTTATTTGTTGCAAACAACCATGGTCATAAGTATAGTGTGGTTTGAATGATAAGAGCTTAATTTCATTTCGTATACTATAGTGATGGTTTGTTCGAGGACGAACAACGATTTAAGTGTGGGGTGGTGATGTTGGGCATATTTCTACATATTTACTTTATCCATATTTTAATCGCTTTTTGGTGCTATTTGGTGTTTAAAATGCCCAACATGGTTTAATTATTAGTTTTATGACTAATTGACTTGTATGTGATGATTTAGGGTGTTTGGAGTGCAAAAATATGAAGAAAAGGTGCTCTATCTAGAGGAGGACAGGTTGGATGCATCGCATCCAACCTAGAAAAAAATCATATTTCGTATAACCTTGGCAATGAAGTTGGACCATAGCATCCGCACCTGGGCACATTAGAGATGGACCCTAGCATGTGAAGCTAAAGAAGTGGAGCATCAATCCCTGAAGCTGAGTCGAATTAGGAGTAGGAGAACTTTGGCCCACGATTTTTGTACGCAATAGTTAGGCCAAAACCGCCCCTTTTAGGGATCGAACACATTTTTTGAAGGGAATTCGACCTAGGGAGAGCAAGGAGCCGCTGTGGAGGCCAGATTTTATTTTTTATTCCACCAAACTTGGTAATTTTTATGTTTCATTATATGATTTGTTGTTTGGCTACCATGTCTATGTGGAGCTAGAACTTCATGTTCTAGGGTTGTGATTCTTTCATGACTATTGTTATTCGGATATTGATTTTGATTTCTTGACTTATCATATTGGTTTATTTATTCAACCTTACGCTTAATTATTTGATTGCTTGATCACCAATTAAATACTATCTACGAATCTTGAGTTGAACTCGAAAGCGGGAATTCTAAATTGCATATAGGATTGAGTAGAGCAAGTTCTTGAACCTGAGCATTGAGGAATGGATCCGCGGTTAGGATAGACATATACCTAATTTCCTTGCTTGGTTGATTTACAGGAATTATAAATACGTTCGTGTTGATTCTAACTCCAAAGACATATAGGTGTTAGGTTAGTTTGAATAGGCGAGTAAGAACTCGACAAATTCTTATGAGCAATATTAACCTTGTTAACCAATAAACTAGATAAATTAGTTAGTTAATTCAATTGAAGAATACAATAGGAATGTTAGATAGCCCATAACCCTAGATCGTTTTCATCACATTGATAATATAAAAATCTGCTTTCCTCTGTTTAAAGTTCATTAGGTATTTCCTTTTTATTTTAATTACTTTGGAATCACTACTTTTGGGTTTAATCCTTGTTTAGATAATCAGGATAGTCTAATTTAGTCAATAGTTAGTCACAAGTCCTCGTGGGTTCGACATCTGACTTTTAGTCACTTTGTTACTTGACGACCGCGTACACTTGTGTGTGCGATTGGCCGCAACAGTTGATCAACAAAAACATTATGGTCTTCTGAATTCATGTTAGTGTTTATCATGTCTGTCATTGGCATGAACAACACATCCTCTTCATTTTCAATCTGTATGGATCTAAAAGGAAAGATCCCTTCTATGAAGATGACATCTCTACTAACAAAAAAGGTTTTTGTGTCCACACAAACAGCCAAATACCCTAAGATAGTCTAGCTTAGGTTCTTTACCATGAAGTAGCTCATAGGGTGTCTTCCCGTCCAATATTGCAGTAGGTAGCTTATTGATAAGTAGACTGTAGTTTCACACATTCTCCCCAGAATTTAACTGGGATGGAACTGTGAATTTTCAGGGCCCTTGCAACTTTCAATATATGCTTATGTTTTCTTTAAGCACAAATGCTTTAATGAATTATACTAAGAGAAGAAAACAATTCATTACATTGAGAATTGAAAACTTCTGTCCCATTGTCTGATCTTAGTGTTTTCACAGTGACATCAAATTGGTGTTTTTTGGTCCTACAATGTGAGGCCTTCTCTTTGTAAAATGAGGTGTTCAACCAGACGAGCTAAAGAGCATTTCTTGTTAAGCGGTGTCACTATCCTCCCCAGACTTCACGCATGGGATAAAACTGGGATTTTTGCTGGTGTTGTTGTTGTTGTTGGTGTTGGTTTCAGTTTTGCGCTATTTGGTCAATTTCATACATTATTTTTCACGAAGCAATGTCGGATGATACCGCTTAAACCAATGTGCCTCCACCCAAATTCGCTGAACTCAACATAAAATCTCACTATGATAATCTAAGTTCACTTTTTAATAAATTACAAAACAATTGCAAAGATAAGCAAGGACTTTCATATAATCACTTATAATCTAATGCACTAAAGTGATCTTGAGCAGCTGTGTAGGATCAAAGATAAGATCCCAAAGATAGTATCTACTATATTTTATATATGATGAAAGAAAGTCTTTTTCAAAGAGTCTCTATAACTTTATGAAATCGATATAGTATTTACTTTTCCAGAAAATTCTAACACTAGCGAAAATGCATATGCTTTTAATCATAGGAGAGAGCAATGAGAAGAACAGACATATGATCTCATACCACCAAATTAAATAAGAGGGTATCTGCAAAAGGAGACACGCACTCATACAGACAGAACGATTCCAAGGAAAGAAACTTTTCCTTTTTGCCATCTTTTGACGCAGAATTCAAGATTTCAAGAATAGTATACTTGATTCAGGGGAAAAGGTCACGGCAAAATAGTATTAAAAAAAATGAACAAGTTAGGAATACAGTAATCAGAAAGCTTCTTCATATTTATACTCAAGAAGGAAGTACAAATCATTTGTGGAAGATTGATGCAATCCTGATTTTAGAACACACACACTCAATTCAAAATCCACGACGTCTAAATTCTGAATCTGCCACTGGTCGACACAACCATATGGTGTGTCTAAGCATCCTGTTTGGGTGCAAGCACTCTTCTACCAAATCACTTTTATTCTCGGCGCTGATAATAATAGGATCCATTATCGGTTTAAAGATTTTATGTTACTCTATTTATCAGCTGCGGAAGAGAAGACAATCTCACAGCAATCAGTTGGCTTCTGATGCAGGGAGGGAATTACAATTACAGCAACAAACTTACAGGAGTTAAACCTTGTTGTTGGAAAGCAAATTCATTATTTTACTGATATAGTGGTTTACCTCTTCAATCAAGAATGTCACAAGGAGGGCTGAATGTTGAAACTGTGGGCCAAACATTTTTACTAATGTCCGTGTTTTCTCAAACTCTCAAATACTGTTTAAATGGAACAGTTTAGTGATATGTTACTGTATTGAATTGTGTAAATTGTTTTTAAAGCTTTAAACAGATAGAAAAAAGATACAACTTCCCCACAAATAAAATAGATGGATTACGTACGATGAGCAATCCATCTAGAAAAGCATGTAGAGTCAATTTAAATGTCATGGTAGTTGTTGGATAATGCCAACATCCTGCCTATGGCAAGGCCTACGAGGGGGCTGAGTTGGCAGGGTTGGAGTTATAATCGAACATGGCGCTTTCTTGGTGAGCTTGGTTAAAAAATAAAGTTGCTATCAGCTATAGCTTTTGGCATGATGGTAAGCGCTTGATCCTAATAAGTGGTATCAAAGCCTCTCTGATAGGTTCGATTCCCAAGAGCAACCTGCTGCATGAGGCAAGTATAGGGAGGGGGATTGCTGAGTAACGCCAATATCCTGCCAAGGCAAGGCCCGCGAGGGGGCTGAGGTGGCATTAATGCAAATTAAAAGAAAAATTTAATTATAAAAATTGTACTTGAACATTTATCTATTGCTAGTAGCTATATATATGGTGCTGGATCTCAATCTGCGAGGACATGATACAAAGAATTCATTGGTCTTTTCTACTCTGTATCTCAAAGTTGAAACCAGGGCAAAATCCGTACTCATTGTGACAAACAAGCCAGGAGTCAGTGATACTCTGTATGTACTTGCTAATTAAAATCTTGGATCCGTCTCTAGTTGGAAAACATACATCTTGCAAGAAATATAAAAGGGTGTCGTCCTTATTTAAGCGATCTCAAAATAATCACAAGCATTTTGTGAAGAGCCTTTGCCCGTATTATCACTGCTACTGCTGGTGCATCTCACACGCCACATCTTGATAACTCCATCAAGACTTCCAGTGCAAATGGTGCAACCATCTTCACTCTCCTCATTATTCACGCGTCCAGGGAAAGCTGTAACGCACCTAATCGGTCCTCTGTGACCTTGCAAAATCGCCACGCAAACATGTTGGCAATCTTGCTCCCTAAACCAGACCCTGCACGTTGAGTCCGCAGAGCCACTGACCAAATAGTTAGCCGTACTGGACAAGCACATGACAGCATGTGTGTGTCCAAGAAGTGCACCCCCATATTGTAATTGCCCCGAAAACCAACCTTTTATCCAATAATGAATGTAACCATCACTGCAGCCACCATAAAGTACCCCACCATCAGTTGTTAATGCTAATGTCTTTACTGGTGAACATTTAGCTGGTAATGTCACAGTAAGGGAATGTGGCCTATCTCCACTACAAAAATTACGTCGCCATACTCGGACTGTGGCATCATCAGAAGCAGTATAGAGGACACCATCATCACCAACAACAATGGAATTTATCGGATCGTTATGGGCTTGGATTGTCTCTATGCATTTGAGATCAGAAATTCTCCATACTTTTACTGTTTTATCAAGGGAAGCTGAGTAAAGGATGTCATCTGATATGTTAATTGCCAGTGTCGATATTGGCCCCATGTGCTTCATCTGTTATAATTCATTAAAAGGCATTTAATTTTTCTATCTACACATATACAGAGAAGTGAAGATCATATAAAGACTTGAAGTATGCATTAATTAGATGCTTTTGAAATGTGCTAATTTTGACGCTGGTGTGCTTTAATCACAAAGCTGTAGTTGCATATATTATAAATATGTTCCTACCACTGTCCATGTCAACGTTTGGTTTGCTGCAATTAATGTAACCACTAAAATATGTCCAGGCTTCAACTTTTACCAGTCCAAATCAAACTGGATACAGATTTCTCAACAAATAATAACCTGATGAACTTAAATTTTGCAGCAACTGATATTAACTAGATGGACTTTAACTTTCCTACTTGCCGTTGGCACATAAGCAGTGGCGGAGCCACCTTACAGTAAGCTGTGTCAACTGACACCCTTTCGCGGGAAAAATACATTGTATAGGCAGGTAAAGTTTTTCAAATTTTAAAACTTTTACGTACATATATCCCAGTCATAGACAGTGAGCTACTGCGATCATTCTTTAATTATATGTTGGATCCTTTTGCCTCATAGCAGCGATGGAGCCAGAGATATAAACAGTCAGACCTCTATAACAGCATTCCCTTATAACAACACTTCACTATAAAAGTCAAGTTTTTGCGGAACCAATTTTCATATTATGTTATAATATATGTTCTCTATAACAACACTGCGCTATAACATCCAAAAATATTCGAAACAAACGAGATTGTTATAAAAAGGTATTCCGAACAAATGAGGTTGTTATAGAGAGATTTAATTGTATAAGGGGATTTAAAAAAGTAATACTAATACTATAATATCATACATAGGATTTGAACCAATGATCCTATGCAATTTTCTTACCTATTTGACCCTGCACTAGAATCTTCACAGGCTAAAACCATGCATAACATAATTTCCCTATAGCATGTTACTCTCACAAAGTCACAGTGAACATAGCAGTATGCCAGCTTACACAGTACGTCCCAGTGGCGGACGCACATGGTGGCAAGCGGGTCCGCTTCGTCAAAAACTAATATTGTGTATATGTATACATTACGATTAAAGCTGCGTAAATTTTGTATTAAATATTTTATTTGCACCCACTTGACAACTACTATTTTATGACTAAAGTTATGTACTTCTAATATTGAACCCGCTTGCACAAAATCCTGGGTCCGCCACTGGACTACGTCCTACCATAACCATTAATGCATATATTAACAACAGTAAACTACTATAACCAAAATAAAATGCAAATAGAAACTCATATAAAAATATGAATAAATAATGTATATTACCATCTTATCTCTACCGGAGATATAGCTCCGAACAAAGCTTCCAACCTTGGGAATAGTAGCAACTCGGACATGTTTGATAACACCTTCCCATGTCCTACGCCAAACCCGAATCTTACAATCCGCATAGGCAGCATAAACCATATCATTTGACACTTGTAATGCAACAACCATTGACCCTCTCGTCTTAAGATGATCACATTCTGTAAACTCTGGCAACTTCCAAACACGTATTACATTAGCCTGAGACCCTGTATAAACGAGACCATTTGACGTAGCAACAGACAAGATTTGTCCATCTTTTTTTAACACAGATGAAATGCACCTATAAGTTGTTTGAAAGTGATGATCATCGGCTAATTTTGGATTGTTGAGCGTGAAGGAAAGTCGCGGAGTTGAAGGTTGAGAGTTGTGGAGGAATGTATTGGAAGAGAGAACTGAAGTGCTTAAACGAGGTGGGGTACAGGGAAGATTTTCAGAGAAATTTGAATGTTCTTTTGTAGAAATACTTCTCAAGAAACTGTGGTTAGGTCTTATGGCGAAAGATGGAGCTGAAGCAGGTGAATTAGGAGGCTCAAAGTCTATTGCTGAAGCCATGGCTATGTCTAGATTCTCTCTCTATTTCAAAGGACACAACGAAGAAATGCTCATATTAAAGAATTGAAATGGTGTAATGTATCGGTTTTAAATGAAGTTTTAATGCTCTCAACTATCAGCTACCCCACACAATGACGAAATCACTTGTAAAAATTATATTTTCCTTTTTCCTTTATGAACCTAGTCGTCTTATAATTTATATGGCCGAGAGATGTATAATTTATATATGTGTATAATTATGTATAATCAGTGTTAGATGTATACCGGCTACGAAAATAAATAATAAATCTAGTCTGTTATTGTTGATCAATTAGAGGAAAATGAGCAGTGGCAGAGCCTCATGCACTTCGTCAGAAAATTATACGGATTAATTTGGTAATTGTTTTTAAAATGTGTATATTTATATATACATTATACTGATACTCCTTGATTTCTTGGGGATTTTATTTCTTTATATTCTTGACTCCGCCACTGGAAATGAGCCTTTATGGCTCTTTACAATGTTGAAATTAAGAAAGTGTCTTTTTTAGGTCTCTTATATTTAAAAATAAAAATCTTATATGTAAAAACAAAATAAAGAAATGGGGTCATAAAATTAAAAATAAATTTGTAATAGGCAACAAAACTATTTGGCCCAATCAATTATAATGTAAGGACTTTAAGTTATATATAATGACAATATATATAATAAAATTGTTACACTTTTTAAATAACTTAACTGTGTAATTTTTTTTTTTGTCATCCGTGCATAGAACTTAATCTCATGTAATTATAAGTAACTTTCAGCAATAAACATTAATTATAATTTGGTTAAAATCTTCTTCTTTTTTCGTTTCATTCGATACATATATTTTTGTGAATCTAGATAATACAATTAAATTTACTTTTAAAAGTTCATTTATTGTTTTCTCCAGAAATAGAATATTTTTAAAAATCATAAGGGCAAAGTTAATAAAAGGTTGAATCTCAAGAGGCAGAAGAAAAGGAACCTCAGCTACTAGAGAATATAGCAGAATTCACCAATTTCACAATGATCCCTACATTGGCATTCAAGTTAATACTTCCTCCGGTTCAAAATAAATGATTTTTTTGGGCTTTTGCATCTATACCTGCTTTTTGGGTCACGTTTTAATTTATACCCGCTTTGCAAAAAAAATTGCAAGCGTACCCACTTTTCGCATAAACTTCAGGCATACGGGCCTGAAGTAGCAAATGCAATCAGACAAACTTCAGCATTGTAGGCTTTTTCAAAAACTTCAGCAGAAGTGCTTAAGTTATTTAGTTCATTTGTAAAAATTTCAGCACTAAATAAGTTGAAGTTTTGTCATGCGTTAATTAATTTTGTCATAAAGCTTTTTCAAAAACTTCAGCAGAAATGCTGAAGTTATTTAGTTCATTTGTAAAAACTTCAGCACTAAATAAGCTGAAGTTTTGTCTTGGATTAATTAGTTTTGTCATAAAGTGTTTTCAAAAACTTCATCAGAAGTGCTAAAATTATTTAGTTCATTTATAAAAACTTCAGCACTAAATAAGCTGAAATTTTGTCCTGGATTAATTAGTTTTGCCATAAAGCTTTTTCAAAAACTTCAGCACAAGATGCTGAAGTTATTTAGTTCATTTGCAAAAATTTCAGCACTAAATAAGCTGAAATTTTCTCCTGGATTAATTAGTTTTGCCATAAAGCTTTTTCAAAAACTTCAGCACAAGATGCTGAAGTTATTTAGTTCATTTGCAAAAATTTCAGCACTAAATAAGCTGAAGTTTAGTTTTGCAATAAAGCTCTTTCAAAACTTCAGCAGAAGATGTTGAAGTTATTTAATTCATTTGCAAAAAGTTTAGTTTTGCAATAAAGCTCTTTCAAAAATTTCAGCAGAAGTGCTGAAGTTATTTAGTTCGTTTGTAAAAACTTCAGCACTAAATAAGCTGAAGTTTTGCACAGGTATCAGGAAGGCAGCGCCTGAAGTTGTAAAAATTAAGGTATAGGTTAAATAATTTTAAAAATATGGGTATAGGTTAAATGGGGGCGACCAAATAGGGCGCCCCGTGCAATTTCTACTGATTTTTTGTCCTTTCTTTTGTGGTTCAAAATAAGTGATTTTTTAAGATTTCAAGAATGCATTAATTATTTTTTTCCTACATTGCCCTTGGAGTAAATAGTGTTGGAGTATGTGTTAGGAGTGTTTATGACGAGATAGTAAAGATTAATACGGTCAACTTCATTGCAAATTAATGTTAAAAGGTGAATTTCTTAATCTGTGTGAAAACATCCAAAAAAATATTTATTTTGGATCGGTGGGAGCAACAAACAACAATTTTACATCTTAATTCCAAGTAAGTTGGGATAGGTTTTACGAATCCTCACTACCTATATCACTCCATTCAAACTCATATCAATACAATATTATAGTCAGACCTCTATAACAACATTCATATATAACAACCTGTTATAAATAGAGTTTTATTTAATGTGAATGTCTATTTTAGAGAGATATTACGGACTTTACTTGGTGACTAAGTTACTCTTTCCCTATAAATAGAGGGTTCTATTCCATTGTAATTGATCCAAAATCAATAAGAATTCTCTCTCTACTTTCTCTGCAATACTCTTCTTCTTCTTTTATTGTTTTATAACACGTTATCAGCACGAGACTCTAACCAATTGAGTAGAAGCTTGGAGATTGAGCATAATGATTGTCAATTGTTCCATGAACTTCCTTCATGATTAAATTTTGGATTTAAGGTAAGTATTTACTTTATTTTCTCTTTTAAATTCTTGAAATTCTATAATTTGATTTTAAATACCAGCAAAGACAATAAACTTTGATTATAATTCTAATAGAGTTTGCAAGAAATTATAACCACCCGAGAGGTAAAATTTTTATGCCTTACCATGATCAGATTCATGTATGATTGTGGACAAAGAAGTGGAAACTCGTCCCACAGAATTTGCTTCATTTTCATTCCCCTTAAGAGAATGTGATAGCAATATGTGATAAGTATGAAAGAAGATAAAATATTACCGTAAAGGTATCAATGGATGTGGACGTGGCAAGAGACGAAATTATAATCGTCATCATTGTGATATGAGAATAATAAGAATTCTCAAAATAATCTTTCACTCTTTGAAAGTAATATTTGTTATGTATTTGACATGAGATTTTGTAAAGCACATATAGATGTTTATGGTCCATTCATGATGTGAATATGACAACATCTGATTTACGAATACATATTCATATTCTTCGAAGAATGAATTCGTAAAGACATAACATAGAGATCGTTCATATTCCAATATTTTTTCCATAAAGACATAACATAGTGATCTCTTCATTCATATTTTCAGGTACATGGACCTCTCCTAAGATTTTATAAAGTGTTATGTCATGTGATCTTCTAGATCACTTGCCTCCTTATTATAATCATTTTGATTATTTGCTCATCTTTTTTATCAAGAATTCTATTTGAAACCGATTTGTCTATACGTTTTAAGCGTACCACAGACTTTGTCCTTCTATGACTTATTCTTATAGGAGCATTTCTAGTGAGAATATAGTTACTTTCTTTGGGTCAGCAAATGCGTCTGGTATGTTTTACAATATATTGCAGATGAATTATCTTTTTATGAACTTCAAGTTCATATTATGTTATTCGAGGATCTAGATGTACAAATGATAATTCATTTCACGTAACTTTTTCTCAACCGTTTATCATATCTCCCCCTCATGTTAGAAAACCTAACTTGCTTCCTCAACTTTGGAAACTCATCTTTGTGCGTTATGGTGTTAATCAAAATTTACATTGCACATCAATAATAATAAGATGGAATTATTGGTTCTTGACATTGAACCAATTGTGAGGAGAGAAGGTAATATACTTTCATGTATAACATATATCAAATTGATATAGATAACTTTGTTCTCATAAGCAATAGTTTAATTATTAAGTGGAGGCACTCAATAAATCATCTTGCTAAACCAGTTGTGATGTAAACCAACTTATCAAGATAAACTATCTTGAATAGAAAATCTGAAAATTATGCTCTAAATTAAATTATTGAACAAGTTACCTCACAAACACCAGGTTGCGGGTTGATAATAATCACACATGTAACCATCTCATAGATACATCTTATGTGGTATACATGATAGGTGAATGAGCCCATAAAATCCCAGAATTCAAGGGATTCAATAAAAAATTTAGTTGGTATAATAATCGCGAGAACAAGCAAAATAAGAGAATTCGTAAATAACTTTCTTGTTCTTTAATATTTATCCATGTGAATTCTCTTTATTTTTGCACATCATACTTAAATTAACATGGCTAGAATCAATTATGCCAACTGGATAAATCATCAGTATTGATAAACTTCAGGTTTATACCATGAAGTGTGCAATTATCAATAAACTCCAAGTTTATTGTGGTATTCTTTTATTTATGTAGTACAAACTGGAGAATAAAGCGGGCAGCTTTTCACATACATATTACCCAGCTACAAGTTATAGTAATAGAAGATATTAAATATTTCCATTATTTATAGTCCCAATATAAGTAATCGCTTTCGTGAATATTTTAGAAACTTAATAAGTTTCTTTAAGACTTACTCCAACACAATACCTTATTGATAATCAATTTTATTTCTCCAAAATAGTATAATTGGCTCTTCCGGAGCTCTCAATTAATTTTGTACTACCATATATTCATCAATATCTATATGCTGAATATCGCTTTCTCAAAGAGAAAGTTATACCATTATGGTCATGGTCAAAATTATATGCAAGATATGTTTCTTGCATTACTGTTGTTTTTAATCATTACATTGCCACAACATTTTGGCATAATCACAATAGGTACGTGATCAATAGTTATTCATGTCATACTAATGAAATTATTTTTTTATTTCATCTCATACCTTTTTCTAGAGATTAGTGTGGTATATACACTACCACTAGCACGTTCATATTCTTCGAAGAATGAATATGTATTCGTAAAGACATATTATAGAGGTCGTTCATATTCCAATATTTCTCTTCGTTCATATTTTCAGGTACCTGAACCTCTCCTGAGATTTTATGAAGTGTTATGTCATGTGATCTTCTAGATCACTTGCCTCCTTATTATAATCATTTTGATCATTTGCCTCATCTTCTTTATCAAGAATTCAATTTGAAACCGACATAAAATATTCGTCCTCGACATTTATGATAGCGCTAAGTATAGATGATGAGGATCTTAAGCCTGTCGAATACATACACAAAAATATTGACCAAATGGAAGAGACAAAATTCGAATAAAATTAGTTTCATATGAAGGACATGTACTTTTGGACTTGCAGTTCAAACACTTGAAAATATAAAGTCAGTGGTGTTTGCAATCACATATGTCTGGCACGATATGAATACTTAATATAAATCTAAAGTCTATTTATATGGCTTATATGACTTAACTTATATGACAATCTTTGAAGGATTTAAATTGCTTAAAACATATATAATTCTTGGTTCTGAAGTACCACATCCTACGTGCAACTTGTGCACATATGTATCATGCTATAACTATAAGTAGGGGTGTACATGGACCGGGTTGGTTCGGTTTTTATCAAAATCAAACCAAACCAAATATATTGGTTTGGTTTTGTCGGATTTTTCGGGTTTTCGGGTTTTCTTGTTACATAAATATTATTCGAATCTTACTTTGTTAAAATTATAGATAAAGTTTTGATAAGTGAATATATGTTTAGTAAATATTAAAAAAATTGACAAACAT
>MDKH01230715.1:0-28389 GCA_005239495.1 Nicotiana undulata
GTATGTTGGGTAGCCGTAGGACCCACGAGCATGTTCTAGCTGTTTGTTTTATATTATCTGATGTTTTGTACAAGTTAATTGCCGGTATATGATGAAATTGAGCTATGATAGATTTGAATTTAATGTACACATTATCCAGATAAGAATTATGAATTTCACCAATTGATTAATTGTGTTACTTCTGATGTAACTGACAAAGAGAACGGAGTAACTGAGATAAATCTAAATCCTGAGCTATTGAGCGAAACGAAGGTGGTTGTAAATCCTTCCTGTACTTGAATTATTCCACCATAGTGATATTATGAGAAAAGAGGATAATAACGATATAAAATCCTAACTTTGACTATCAATAGAGATGCGAATATCCGATCCCGTTGAGCATTGATGAGTCGGTACCATGGTGTCTACATATACACATATATATGCATTCATGCATTCATGGCCCCCGAGTCACAGGTATGATTCGTGATCGGGGAGAACTTATATTTTCATTAGCCCCTGAGTCACAGGTTTGATTCGTGATCAGGGAGAAATCAGACTTATTTTACCAGCCCCTGAGTCACAGGTTTGATTCGTGATCAGGGAGGAATTATACTTATTTTCATCAGCCCCTGAGTCACAGGTTTGATTCGTGATCAGGGAGAAATTAGACTTATTTTACCAGCCCCTGAGTCACAGGTTTGATTCGTGATCAGGGAAGAATTATACTACTATTTTTATCGGCCCCCGAGTCACAGGTATGATTCGTGATCGGGGAGGGTTTTACTTTACATCATTGGCCCCGAGTCACAGGTATGATTCGTGATCGGGAGAGTATATATATTTATGTCATTTGCCCCCGAGTCGCAGGTATGATTCGCGAGCGGGGAGAGATATTGGCCCACGAGTCGCAGGTATGATTCGCGAGCGTGGAGGTTTACTTTATCGAGTCAGCGCACGAGTCGCAGGTATGATTCGCGAGCGTGTGGAGCTTTATGACCGAGTCAGTCCTTATGACCCACCCTTATGACTTCGGCCGATAGTCTTGTCCGTGTCGGTTATATATATATATACCCATACATAAGCATTTGCATTGAGTTGGGATCGTGCGATGGTGAGTTGAGAAACGATACCGAGTATTGGAAAGTGAATAATTGAGATAATAAGATAAGACAATTTCAGATAATGAGAAAGAAAACAAGTGATATCTATGATCACTTTACAAAGAAAGGTTATGTTTAAGATCAGTTACATGTTTGTTGATTACATGTCCTTATACTTGATGTATTTTCTCACATGATTTATTGCTCGGTATGTACCTTATTTTATTATGTACTGGACCTTAGTGAGTATATATTCTACCTCTCGTCACTACTCTTTACGAGTTTAGACGGGATACTCACTGGGTACATATTTGTTTATATGTACTCATGCTGCACTTTCTTTTCTTGTTCTGCACTTGATTGTGCAGGTGTTGAGGTTGGTTCGTCTGGTCGTCCGTCTGCTGATAGATACTGATCGCGGTTTCGCCCCATACGGTGAGATGTCTTCTTGGCTTTATCCTGACAGCACCTCTGGAGCCTTCTAGTTTCATTTTGCTCAGTCTTTTGTTCCAGACTGCGACTTGTATTTTTGCATATATATTTCAGTTGCTGTATCTATGTAGCCGCCCGTTGACATTGTGACACTAGTCTTGGCACACACTTTTTGTAGTTATGTTAGGTTTCGGGGTTGTATATATTTGGCCTAGCTGTGGTTCAACTTGTATCTACGGCGTTACCTCATATCGCTGTTATATTCCGCATTATAATTGTTATAAATTGTAAATAACTAGAATATCGAGTTCTGGGTTAGTATCTCCTAAGGATTTATATGTTGGCTTGCCTAATCTCACCGTTTGGTGCCATCACGACCTGAGCTGGGTTTTGGGTTGTGACAACTGCTACTGAAAAACTTGTGTTCTTTAAGTGTTTTCTATTGTGGAGCAGGCCGAATGCTTGGCAGGTTAAATAGATGCACCTACGATTCGCGTCGTTCGACCCTTGGCAATGCACATTTAAATATTATTGTGTTGGTTCGGGCCGTGCGACCTCGGCATGTTTTGCGCATCTTAACTCTTGGGAATAATAATTGTGAAAATGATATTTATCATCTCTTGTTGTTGAGTTTAGTATATTTGTTGTAATCCATGCTTAGTTATGATTTGGCATATTATTATTAGCCTTAATAAGTGCCAAGTCGACCCCTCGTCACTACTTCTTCGAGGTTAGACCAGATACTTACTGAGTACATATTGTTGTATGTACTCGCGCTATAGTTGTGCACTTAATGGTGCAGGATTTGAGGAGTTAGCTTTCCAACCATATATTATATGGCCCAATTGGAGTTCGGAGCAAAACGTTATGTCCATTTTACTAGACAGTGCGCAATATGCCTATTCGACTCTTCGTTTGTTTTTAACTATCAAATTTGACCCCCGAACACGATTCCGGCTTAATTTCTTGGGCATTTACTCAGACTTCAAAGCTCCAAATCACTTGAATTCATTCTATAACATCTATATATAGCTCGGAATCACTCCTACAAGGCATAAAACACACAATTAGTGCAAAACACTAGCGATTAAAGCTCAAACTCAATTAAAGTGCAGTAAATTAGAGTGTAATAAGCGACTAAAATACGTAATTATAGCCTATCATCAACACCCCACACTTAAACAATTTCTCGTCCTCGAGCAATCAAACTACACTTTATATAGACATGACCTTTTAAAGCAATTCTCCTAACTCATCACACCACGAATATTTAAAATAGACTAAGCACAAAAGTGTAACATCATCACCTCAAGATTTGAATCACAAGTACTGTAGAAAATCACAAGGTTGAGAGGAAAGAATATTGAAGAATCGTGTGTTTTCTCATATTTTCAAAGCTATACAAAGTCTTAATTTATACAAGTCACATAACTACTACTACTAATGGTTTAGAGTTCTACTTCAAGTATAACTATTACATTGAGTTAGAGTTCTAACTCTACAATACAATCTAACTAACCTAGCTTATCCTTATCATGATTCTTATCATGATCGAGTTCTTCAACACTTCCCCTCGAGCTAGTGAGGGGTGTAGTTACCACTCCTAGCTTGCTTCGTAATCCTGCAAACATCTGCTTAGTCAATGCCTTGGTATGAATGTCAGCGAGCTGGTCTTTTGATCTAACAAACCTTGTGACTAGCTGACCACGAGCAACCTTTTCTCTAACAAAATGATAGTCCATCTCAACATGCTTTGTTCTGGCATGCATTACTGGATTGACTGTCATATGTAGTGCACTTAAGTTATCACATAACAAAGTTGGTGCAGTTTTTAAATGAACCCCAATGTCATTGAGAATGTAGGTTATCCATGTCATTTCAGCTGTTGTAGAGGCAAGTGCACAGAAGCTCCTAGGTAGACATTGTAGCCTATAGTTGATCTCCTAGTCATAGGACACCCTCCGCATTATGCATCAGAGAAACCATATAGCCTGAATGGTGACTGAGATAGAATTCTCAGACCATACTTAGTTGTGCCCTTCACATACCTAAGTATCCTCGTTACAGCTTGGTAATGAGTGTTGTTTTGGCTTTGCATGAATTGTCTTGCTAAGTTCACTACATGAGCTATATCTGGCCTTGTGAGTGTCAATTACTGCAGACTACCAACAATGCTTCTGTATAGTGAGGCATCAACTGGATCATCTTCAGCTTCTTGTAGACCATGCTTTTGTGCCCAAGGTGTGCTTATTGGCTTAGCAAGTGTCATGCCAGTTTTGGCTAATAACTCTGCAGCATATTTACTTTGATTCAGATGAATGACTCCAGTAAAGTAGGTGACCTCAATCCCTAAGAATAAGTGTAAAGGACCAAGTTCCTTCATAGCAAATTCCTTGCCTAGTTCATCAATGATTTCTGAAATCAATGCAGTTTGACTCCCAGTGACAATGATATCATCAACATACAGTAGGAGCAGAACTGTGCCTCTTTTGCAATACATCATAAAGAGTGATGAGTATGCTTTGCTGCACTTAAAACCAAGATGAAGTAAATGCAAACTAAACCTGTCAAACCAGGCTCTAGGTGTCTGCTTAAGGCCATACAATGCTTCCTTTAGAAGACACACACTGTCGGGATGTCTAGAATCTTTAAAACCTGGTGGCTGACTCTCCTCTTGTAGATAACCATGTAGGAAGGCATTCTTTACATCTAGTTTCCTAATACACCAGTGGAGACTCACAACTACAGAAAGGACTACTCTTATAGTGGTTGTTTTAACAACTGGGCAGAAGGTTTCTTCAAAATCCACTCCTTCAAGCTGTGAATACCCTTTAGCAACTAGTCTTGCCTTGTACCTGTCAATAGATCCATCAGCCTTCAACTTGGTTTTAAAAACCCACCTAGATCCAACTATATTCATACCAGGTGACTTAGGCACCAATATCCAAGTCTTGTTTTGATACAGTGCATCTATCTCCTCTTGCATTGAGGCAAACCATTCCGGTGATCTAAGTGCCTCATTTATAGTTTGTGGCTCCTTAGCTTCTACCAAACACATGTGTCTTACTGGCATGTATTTTGATTTCTGTCGTGTGACCATGTGATGTCTTTGTGCATTTGATGTGTGCTCTGCTGGTTCTGCATCATCAGTTGGTGTAGCTTGTATTGGTATAGCTTGTGTATTCTGATTAGGTCCAGTATTAAACCAATGAGACAAGTCAACTTCAAGTTTAATTCCCTGTGGATCATAAACTGAAAATCATTAGAGTTAGGAGGTGCATTGTCTTGAACTGAGCTATTTGATTCTTCACTCTTAGAGGTCATGAGATCATCTGTTCCTGTAGGAACTGCTGCTAAAGGGGATTCAACTGGCTCAACAGTGTGATCAACATCATCATTGTGATCAGCATGGGCAGGCTCAGCATCAGTGTGATCAACATCATTGTGATCAACATGATTGTGATCAGCATCGGTAGGCTCAACATCAGTGTGATCAACATCATTGTGATCAACATGATTGTGATCAGCATGAGGGGCAGGCTCAGCATCAACTGGATCTTCAGTAGTGAGCTGATCACTAGGTAATGGTGCATTAACATCACCTACACCAAGTAATGATGGTCCATTCGACACTTCCCCTGAACTAGAGGAGTGCACATCTGGTCTTGAGGTATTCTGCAACCTGGAGAAAAACTCATAGAATGTAGCAATGTTAGTAGAATCACTAGAATTGTCTAGTGATGCATTTGGCTGCACATAAGGCAATGTGTTCTCATTAAAGACCACATGTCTGGAGACAAACACTCTTCTGGTAGATGGGTGATAGCATTTGTATCCTTTGTGAAGGCTACTGTATCCAATAAACACACAAGGATATGTCTTAGGGGAGAATTTTGTTTTACCTTTTAAGTAGGGAAAACATCTGCAATCAAACACTTTTAAACTACTGTAATCCGGATGCTCTCCAAAGAGCTTAAAGAATGGAGTCACCATGTGTAACACTGATGAAGGCATTCTGTTAATTAAGAATACAGCTGTCAATAAGGCTTCTACCCAAAGAAACTGTGATAATTTTGCATGAAACA
Source organism: Nicotiana undulata (assembly GCA_005239495.1). Lineage (NCBI taxonomy): Eukaryota > Viridiplantae > Streptophyta > Magnoliopsida > Solanales > Solanaceae > Nicotiana > Nicotiana undulata. The sequence goes on from MDKH01230715.1 coordinate 5,600, forward strand.
ACAAGGTCAGACCAGTTTCTACTATATGTCTGTGTTTTCTCTCAGAGACTCCATTCTGCTCAGGTGTGTGAGGGCATGATATATGTCTGATAATACCACAATTATCTAGATGTTCAACAAAAGCAGTATTGTTAAATTCACCACCCCCATCACACTGAAAAACCTTAATAGTCTTAGTGAATTATTTCTCAACCATCTTTTGGAACTTAACAAAAGTATCATAGAATTCAGATTTCCTTCTTAGTGGATAGAGCCAAGTATATCTTGTACAGTCATCAACAAACACTAAATAGTATCTCATGTGCTGAGATGATTCAATAGGAGCTGGACCCCAAAGATCACAATGAATTTTAAGCAAAGGCTCTTTTTCAATCTTATTTCTTAAGTCAAATGGAAGCTTACATCCTTTTCCTAACTGACAACTAACACAGACAGTAGGGACTTTGTTCCAGTACTTGACATCGATACACTTGTTACTACTAAGGATTTTTAAAGACTTTAAGCTAGGATGACCTAATCTAGCATGCCAAATACTGTCTGTATTCTTCCACTCCTTTGATGCAGATAATGCATAAACGTTATTGTCCTCCAGTGCGTATAAGTAATTCTTCTTAGATCCCTTGGCCAGAAGTCTCCCTGAGCTCTTGTCCTTTACAACAAAATTATATTCATCAAACTCAAGTATACAAGAATTGTCCTAACTGACAACAGTTTCTTCTTAATCTTAGGAACAACAAGGATTGCTTTTACTTTAAGTCCAGATTTTGTTGTATTTCCAATATGTGTGATGTCAAGTTTTGAGCCATCTCCAACTATTATCTTATCATGACCATTATAAGGTTGAAGATTTGATAAATTACCCGTTGAATTGGTTATGTGGCGTCTTGCACCAGAGTCAACATACATAGCATCATCCTCAGCCTGTGAAGTCTGCAGGTTAATAGCAGAAAAATCATGTAGCAGATCAGCTGTAGACTGGTAGGAGTAGTCCCACCTATAGAAGCATTTTAAGGTTGTGTGATTGTTTCTTCCACATATTTGGAAATTTTCCTTCCTGTTGTTGTCTTAAGTTTGCAGCATTGTTCTGAGTAGGTTGATTAGTCTGATTGTTGCCTTGTTCTGCATGTCTGAAACCTCTTCCTCTCGAGGAGAAGTGTGAGTTTCATCTTTTGTTAGAGTAGATTCCACGACCTCCCCCTCTTTGAGCAGAAAAAGCCATACTGTAGCTTTGTTGAGTCACTTCTTCTTCATCTTCTCTCATGTCAAAGCCTCTAAGGGCATTGACAAACTTATTCAGTGTAGGATATGGGGCCTTTCCCAGCATGACAGTCCTAAAAGTTTTGTACTTTGGACCAAGTCCTCTAGCAAAGTTGATCACTTTGTTGTCTTCATCAACAGGCTTGTGTATGGCTGAGAGACCATCACATATGCCTTTGAAAGCCTTCAAATATTCATCAAGCTTTTTGGTTCCTAGCTTGATGTTCTGTAGTTGTTGCTTAAGATGGAACTCCTTATCCTTGGTTGCATGCAGGTATGCTTCCTCCAGACATTCCCATATCTCTTTGGCAGTTGTACATCCTACTATGAGGTACATGCTTTCTTCAGTCATTGTGGCAGAAATCCAACTCCTCAAAAGCACATCTTTCTCTTCCCAGTCAGTATTGTCATCACCATTATCGACAGTCTTGTTAGCACCATCAGAAGTGGATGAAGTGCTTATGTATGGCTTCCCTTCCTTAATCAGATTTGACACCTTCATCACTTGAATTAACTGGAGTATTTGTGTCCTCCAGATGAAGTAGTTCGTTGGCTTCAACTTAAATGGGCAGAAAGCAATTAGATGGTGCGGGTAAACATGTGATAGACACAGTGAGGTTAAAGATATTGTTAAGGCCATGTTTGATCGTGTGAGCATCGTAGCTTCAGTGTGCTCTGATACCATGTAGAAAATCACAAGGTTGAGAGGAAAGAATATTGATGAACCGTGTGTTTTCTCATATGTTCAAAGCTATACAAAGTCTTAATTTATACAAGTCACATAACTACTACTACTAATGGTTTAGAGTTCTATTTCAAGTATAACTATTACATTGAGTTAGAGTTCTAACTCTACAATACAATCTAACCAACCTAGCTTATCCTTATCATGATTCTTATCATGATCGAGTTCTTCAGCAAGTACCACACACTATTCACAACTCACCAACTTACTCTAACATAGAGGTTACTGACATTACCTTTCCTTCATGAGTCAAATGCCCTCACATAACAAAAGAGAGTAGTTCCACACATAATAAAATTTAAGAACAATTAGGAACTCAAGATAGAAAGAATTCACTCACTCTCAGAAATAAAATTCATATGCCAAAAAAGATACACCATAGGCTTGCCCATAGTGTACTACTCTACTAATCGAGCTTATTCAGTCTAGGATCAAGTAGGACTTTATTTGGTTGTAATGTAGGCTACGAGACGGGTATGATACATTTAGATATAAGAGTGACTACACCTCCTAAGCACTTTAATACATATATTTTAACATTCAAACTCTATACTTATGTCAAACCAAACTCCACCTTCACATCAATGTTATTACCCCATACTTCTTTAAGCACAATTACTTCAAGAGTTAACACTTATCAATGATTTTTTTTTTCACAGCAATACAAATATATTTTTTTCAATTCAAGTGGCGCTTACTTTTTCAAAACACTGCACCTTTCTCCTTATTTTATTAGTTCCACTCAAAAGCCAAACCAACCACCCCACACTTTAACTTCTACAAAGTTCATAACAATTCAAGTGCTCATGAGAGGTTAAAAGGTTCAAATAGATAGTTAATTAAAACAAATGGGTAAGGCTTGTAATGTGGTTGCCAAGGAAACATGATAACAAACTTAAAAGGTTTAATTACGATATATAATAATTAGGCGGGTAAACTATACATAGCTGACTCAACAAAGAAACGCCTATATCACTTCCAAGACTGAACAAAACTACTATTTCGCTTTGCAAACACACGGGGCAAGTTCTAGGCATCAAATGCATTGCACAAAATAACACACAAACCTCACAAACACATGACACTTAACTCGCTCAGAATTGGATTCATCAAGACACTCTAGTCAAAGCAGTTAAGCAAATTTAAAATCATCAAATTTAAGGTACTTATACAAGAGTCAAAAATTGAGCCTAAGAGTCACAACCAAAATACTCACTATTGTCAAGGTATAACAAAGTCAAGAGATATTGCTTCAATTCAAAACACAACACAATGGCTCCTCTTCCTAAAAAAAAAATTAACTATACCCGATTCAAACAAAACCCTTGGAAAAGAACCGCGACACAAAGAAAAACCAAGGGGGAATTGCTACACTACCTAACAAAAGAAAATCTTTTTTTAGACTTAATTCCCTCAATAAAATTATCTAATAGATCCATCGTCAGGAAAAGTTCAATCTTTTCTATTTTTTTTAACAAAAAGATTATTCAATTAACTAACACAACTAAAATAGCATGGAAAGTCACCCAGACGATATCCTTTCCCCACACTTAAAATTGTGCATTGTCCCCAATGCACATCATAACTATAAGAGGGTAAAAGAAACTCCCTGGTAGGCCAAAGGCCGAAGCACTAGCATCTCATGGGGTACTCAGACTTCTCCCAAGCCTGGTCCTTCGTGGGGGTACCTCACACTAGTTCCAACCAATGGTTTATTGTTGCATCCTTCCAATGGTTTTGCGTTCCATGCTCCTAAAAATAAAAAATTGACACTACAAGAATAATAAAATAATAATGAAATTAATAAATAAAATAAACTAAATTAAAAATAAAAAATAAAGCTGGGTTGCCTCCCAACAAGCGCTTAATTTAACGTCGCGGCACTACGTGAATCACTTTTTGCCTCCACCTCGAGATTATGAATTGAGCCCCAAGTTTTGATTCAAGCTTATGATTATGGTCATGGGGCGATGGAATGAATCTAACAGGCCCAAGGAAATAATGTAGTATTCTGCACTCCTTGGCCTTTGTATTAGGTATGTAATCCTGACTTTCTGGCAAGAAGAATTCCAGAATATATGCACCTAGTTCTTCATTCCTTGACTCTTTCATTGGTTCAAATGACTCTATTTCCTTATCATTATCCAAGCACAATGTGGAAAAATGTTTGGAGTGAGGAGAAATGCGCTCAAATACATGAACTTCAGGACTTTCATCATCCTCAACACCAATCACACTAGAGTCAACGAAATTTGTATCTTCAACTCTGACCTCCTCCCGTAGCAACTAAATTTTTGCATATAATATAAGCTCATTTTGGCTACTATCCACAATATCAGCTGGTTGAGCATTAAATGCTTCAGCTAATTGACGTATTTGTGTCGTCAGGTTGTGAATAGCAGCATCTTGCCTTTGTATGTGCAGTTGTTTCTCATTATTTTGTTCCACAAGGCACTTTAGAATCTCCTTGATCTCTTTCAGGTCATCATCCCTAGGTTCTTTGTTCCTATTAACATCACACGAAAAACAAGAACCATCATAGTAAGGGGTTGAGGGAAGATACGAAATATAAGCACAACCGTGAAAGTGACCATTTTGACCACCACATATATCTCACACATTCCACACATAAGATTGAGTTGGTGCACATAATTCGCCCTCGGGAATACTTTGATAATTTTTCCATGGGTGGTTTCCTCCAAAATAATCATAAGGAGGATCAAAAGTAGAATTACCAACATAAAAACTCTCATAATTCCATGATGCCATTTTTTTTTCAAAATAAAAATAAAACTAAAATAAAGAAAATAAAAATCAAATACTAAAAATAAAAATAAAAAAAGTTCAAACTTGAAACCTAGCAATATGTACACCTACAACTACATCATTAGTTCCCCGGTAACGGCGCCAAAATTTGATCACGCCCAACTCTAGTCCTAAAAAGGATAAGCGGTCGCTGCAAATATAATCCGGTTAAAAGTCCAGAGTCGAATTCCACAGAGAACTAAGGCTTAGATACAATTGTTCAATGTTGCTAAGAAACATAAGTCGAAACAATTTCCTAATTACAAAGATTATAATATTTTATTTTATCTAATTAACTAACAAATACTAGAAAGCGGTAAAATTATCAACTAACGAGACAAAGGGTTGGAGACTAAATTAAAGAGGTCTAGAGTTATGATTTCCCCAATTGTCGGAATCCTTCCCGCTATATTTTCTATAATTTCGCCTATGTATTCTCTATTGATCGTGAGCACTTTAGGTGTCGTAATTCTCTCGAGAGAAACTACAACAATTTACTAGACATATTCTCTCGAACTACGCTAGTTGGCTTTATCCAACCGCTCATTATGACCACATCAAAGCTTTGTTATTTCTAAACCTACCTTTAAACCTGCTGTAATGATTTCTCACATACTTTAGTAGTGACGTTGTTCAACAACCACCTAAATATGTATCCTTTCTCAAGCAACACATCATAAATAGGCATAGTCAATCGATGGCCATTCAATCAACAACAATAAACACATAGTTGAACAAGTAGAGAAACCCAACGACTCAATTATATAAAAACATAACAACAATTTATCCTACTAAATGTTACATCAAAACCCTAGATAACAAATTAGCTATTCATAATAGTATATAAAACTACAATATTAAAATTTATAACCAACAATGAAAAATAGGAAGAGGAAGAAAAAACTCGTAGAAGAATTCCCCGCCTTGCTCCTATTGTGTCTCTTGCCTCCTTAGGTCGAATCAGTGTCAAAAGTATGTCCAACCTCCCAAACATACCGTTTTTCCATGTATATATACAAAGTAAGGTCGGGCCCAAATAATTATACCTTCTCCTACGCGAAAAAGGACCCTTTTATAAGCCTAGACGCTTGCGGCCGCGGCCAAACGCGGTGCGGGCGCGGTCATTTACCAATACACTGCTTCAGCCAGCGCCCAGGTCCGCGGTCGCGGTTGCGACCGCCTTTTTCACACTGGTCAGTTCGAAAGTTGGAAAAATGTAAAAAATGAAAAGTGTAGTCCTTTGAGTTATATTTCCAACCATATATTATATAGCCCAAATGGAGTTCGGAGCAAAATGTTATGTCCATTTTACTAGACAGTGCGCAATATGCCTATTCGAATCTTCGTTTGTTCTTAACTATCAAATTTGACCCCCGAACACGATCCCAACTTAATTTCTTGGGCATTTACTCAGACTTTAAAGCTCCAAAGCACTTCAATTCATTTCATAACATCTATATATAGCTCGGAATCACTTCTACAAGGCATAAAACACACAATTAGTGCAAAACACTAGCGATTAAAGCTCAAACTCAATTAAAGTGCAGTAAAATAGAGTGTAATAAGAGACTAAAATACGTAATTATATCCTATCATCACAGGTGCATCAGGATATCCGTCTGGCGCGCATTCTTGATTTGGATCCAAGATTCCATGGTGATTTTCCCTTCTGAGCCATCCAGCAGCATGTCAGAGTCTCTCATTTATTTTGTTTCTGTCTATTCCCCTTTTAGACAGTAGGATAGATATCTTTTATATATTCTACTAAGTTTCCCATATACTTGTGACACTAGATCTTGGCATGTATTAGTAGACTTGTGGTTCTTTTTGGGTTTTGTTCTTATGGTTCTAAACATTTCTACTCACTTCACTTATTAATTTAAATCGGCCTCTCGTCAAATATTTTAGATTATAGAAAAATCACTTTTGGGAAATTAATAAAAAAATGAGAATGTTATTAAGTTATTCATTGTTGGCTTGTTTAGCAATGGTCTTGGACGCCATTACAGCATGATATGGAATTGGGTTGTGACAACATGGTATCATAGCACTAGGTTCACTTAGGTCTCACAAGTTATGCGTAGTTCTAGTAGTGTCTTGCGGATCGGTGCGGAGATGTCTGTACTTATCTTCGAGATGCCATAGGATGTTAAAAAAACTACTTTTTATTCATCTCATATCGTTCAGTTTATGGTATACGGAGTTTCTTCCTTCTATTCTCTCACAGATGGTAAGAACGCGCGCAACAGATGTTCCTGACCCGGAAGGAGCTACTCCCCATGTTTCTATAGGCCGAGGAAAAGGCTAGGGGAGGGCACCGGCCCGAGATAGGGGGCGAGGATGTCCCAGAGTTTCCCTAGTTGCACCGCCAGCAGATCCAATGCAGGATCCCATAGTTGAGGAGCAGGGCGAGGTGCACGCAGCAAAGCCAGCCCCGATCAATTTCATGACAACACTGCGCTTCCAAGAGGTCATGGGTCGTATGTTACAGTTCATGAATTCTATGACTCAGGCCAGTTTACTTCTAGTAGATCCGGCCACATCTCAGGCAAGATGGGAGCACATACCCCTACTGCTCAGGCCCCTAAGCATGCACCCGCTGTATATAATACCTCAAGAACTCTTCCCGTGGGCGGAGCCCAGCCAGTAGCAGTAGCTAACCTGAGCCTAGACTAGCTGCGTCCGGCGAGCCGTAAAAGCTTTTGGATAGATGGACTAGGCTTCACCCTCAGGTATTTGGGGGTGAGCAGCATGAGGACCCTTAGAACTTCATTAACAGATGCAGGGACAGACTTCACAACATGCATATTAGAGTCTCATGGGGTGGATTTCACTACCTTTCAGTTGGAGGGCAGCGCACGTAGGTGGTGGCAGTCTTATCATCTTGGTGGACCAGCTGATCGTTGAGCATCACCCACACTACTATTGAAGTGGGAAGATGAGGGTCGGTGCAGCTTTTACCCGAAAGGTCGGGATTGAATCCTCAGATATTTATGATTTGGAGTTGAGTTTCTAGGTGATCTAGCAGTGGTTCGTGTTTTCATTGCACTTTTCATGGTTGTTGGTTTTGTACTATAACTATGATTTATAGTAATGATAATTGCAAGTGAACTACTATTATCTTTTTGGGTTGTTTTTTAATTGGATAAAGGCACTAGGGTTACGACTTTTACCTAGGCGAGTAATTAACGGATTCTAATATCTAAGGCAAAAATGTTATTCGGGGAATTATGATATAGCCAAATGCCCCAAAGTTACCCACTCTATACCTCTCGGTAGTTTTAGTGGCAATGCCTAATTGCCTTTCTCAAGGTCAATTGGGTGTCAAATTTGCACAAGCAATATGGGCTCAAGAAGGTTTTACTCTCTCGAGGTTTAACCCGTTAATTCGGACTATCAATTCTCATGATTTCATTCCAATTCCTTGTTGGGTTGATTTTCTAGACTCAAGTCCTCTTTCTAAATAAGGACCCAAGTCAATTGAACACCAATTAGTGTTTGCAACCACTAATCTTAACAATAAAATCACAAATCAACCCAAATATCCATCACCCATAAACATCTAAGCCCTAATTTAGAGAATCCATTAATTACCCACACTAGGGTTGATCCACAACCCTAGATAATGGGTTTAGCTACTCATAATCAATGAAGAAATCACAAAAATAGATGAAGCAAGACCCATATGATGTAATTATAAAATAAAATAGGAAGATTCAATGGTGAAATCTAGCTAAAATTGCTCAAAAAGATGAAAAGAAACTATTCACGAGCTGCCCGCAATATAATATACCAAGCTTAACCTAAGTAAAAAACAAAAGAAGCTATTTATACTCAGCCAAAAATTTCGGACAAAAATGCCATTGCAGGGTCATCGCGGACCGCGTAAAATGGACTGCGATCGCGGTGAGGCTTTTTGGTCTCACAAAATTTATCTCTGAACTTGGCCACCGCGGACCGCATAAAATGGACCGCGGTCACAGTGGCAGCATCGCGGACCGCGAAGAAAGGATCATGGTCCGCGGAAGTCTTCTAAGCTTTCATTGCCTGGGTCTCTGAACATCATGATCGCGGATCGCGTACTATTTTGTGTACAATTGCATCCAAAACTCAAGCAAGATAGAGCGTAAAACAAGGTAAAAATACCTAGTTATCACCAGCAGATCATCCTCCCATGACTTGGGACTAGTTCACCCGCATATTCTCGGATAGTTATCTTCCACCCTCTCAAAGGAAAGAGCTACAGTTTCAGTTTGAGCGGCTTCAGCAGGGTCAAATGCCCGTGATCGATTATGAGGTGAGATTATTCGAGCTATCTTACCATGTACTTATGATACTCCCTACTGAGGCGCAGCGAGTGCGGAGGTTTGTTGCGGGGTTGCACTCAGGTATTCAGGCTAGTATGGCTCGAGAGGTGGAGATGGGGACTCCCTATCAGCTAGTAGTGGAGATTGCCCGCAGGATTGAGGATTACCGTCAGAGGGGTAGAGAGCAGATGCAGCGGGACAAGAGGTCTCGTTTTTCTGGAGAGTTCAAAGGTGCCCCAGTTGAGGGTAAAGGTCATTTTGGGAGAGGCCAACCCAGCAGGACCCCATATTCAGCACAACCACCTCCTCGAGGTGCTCCATCAAGGCCTTATTCCAGTGCTATGCCGGAGATTTCTTACCGCCCGCCAGCTATCTAGGGTTCTTCCAAGGGGTATTCCTGTCATCCGGGTTCTTCCAGCGCTTCCTTCAATGCCATGCAAGAGAGTTTATATCGCCCACCAGCTATTCAAGGTTCTTCCAGTGGGTATTCAGGCCATCAGGGCTAGACGTCAAGGATCTTAGTCATGTGCGGAGGTATTGTCCCAGGCTTCGGGGCAAGGCAGTGCAGCAGGGTCAGCAGCTCCATCAGTCGCACTAGTTATCCAAGCACCCAGAGGCGGAGGGCAAGCGAGTAGAGATTGTCCCAGAGATGGAGGTCACGCAGGCGGAGGCCAGCCAAGTGGCGCTCCAACCAGATTTTATGCTTTTCCGGCCAGTCCAGATGCAATGGCCTCGGATGACGTGATCACATGTATTATCTCTGTCTGCAGTAGGGATGCTTCAGTATTATTTGATCCAAGATCTACCTATTCATACGTGTCATCCCTGTTTGCTCATTTTCTGGATATTCCTCACGAGTCCTTGGGTACTCCTGTATATGCGTCCACTCTAGTGGGCGATTTCGTTGTTTTGGATCGGATATATCGGTCATGTGTGGTTACATTATGTGAATATGAGACTAGGGGGATCTTCTATTGCTTGATATGACTGATTTTGAGGTCATCCTGGGCATGGACGGGCTATCTCCATATCATGCCATCTTTGATTGCCATGCCAAGACTGTTACCTTAGCAGTGCCAGAGTTTCTTAGGTTGGAATGGAAGGGTTCATCCGTCAGTACATCTAGTCGGGTTATATCTTTTATGAAGGCTCGACACATGGTCGAGAAGGGTTGCTTGGCTTATCTAGCCTATTTTTGGGATACCACCGCAGAGTTTCTTACGACTGATTCAGTGCCAGTAGTTTGGGAGTTCGCCGATGTGATTATTTCTGACCTTCTAGGCATGCCGCCAGATCGTAATATTGATTTCTATATTGACTTGGCTCCAGGAACTCAGCTTATATCTATCCCATCGTACCATATAGCTCCGTAGGAATTGAAGGAGTTGAAGGAACAACTTGAGGAGTTTCTAGCAAAGGGGTTCGTCACGTTGAGTGTGTCACCTTGGGGTGCACCAGTTTTATTTGTGAAGAAGAAGGATGGGACTATGCGGATGAGCATTTAAAACCGCCAGTTGAACAAAGTCACCATTAAGAACAAGTACTAGTTGCCGCGTATTGATGGTTTGTTTGACCAGTTGCAGGGTGCTAGGGTATTTTCTAAGATTGACTTGAGATCGGGGTACCATGAGTTGAAGATTCGGGACTCAGATGTTCTGAAGACTGCCTTCCGTACTAAATATGGCCATTATGAGTTTCTAGTGATGTCCTTCGGCTTGACTAATGCCCCAGCGGTGTTTATGTATTTGATGAACAGGGTGTTCAGACCTTACATTGATTCCTTTGTTATTTTCTTCATTGATGACATCTTTATTTACTCACGTAGCATGGAGGAGAACAAACTGTATTTGAGAGTGGTACTCAGGCCTTAAGGGAACAAAAGCTATATGCTAAGTTTTCCAAGTGTGAATTTTGGCTGGATTCCGTGGCATTCTTGGGGCATGTACTATCAAGCAAGGGTATTAAGGTGGATCCCAAAAAGATTGAGGCAGTTTAGAGTTGGCCTCGTCCTACTTCTGCGACCAAGATCAAGAGTTTCGTAGGGTTAGCAGGTTATTATCACTGATTCGTGGCGGGCTTCTCATCCATTGCAGCACCATTGACTAGATTGACCCAGAAGGGTGCTCAGTTTCGTTAGTCCGATGATTGTGAGGCAATCTTTCAGAAGCTCAAGGAAGCTTTGACCATAACAACAATCCTTATGTTTACTTTCGGTTCGGGGATGTATATTGTGTATTGCGACACTTCACGCGTTGGCTTGGGTTGTGTGTTGATGCAGGAAGGGCGATTTATTACATATTCTTCACATCAGCTGAAGCCCCATGAGAGGAGTTATCATGTGCACGACTTGGAGTTGTCCGCAATTGTTCATGCTCTTAAGATTTGGAGGCATTATTTATATGGGGTGTCTCGTGAGTTTTACACAGATCATCATAGTTTGCAGCGTTTGTTCAAGTAAAGGGATCTCAATTTGAGGCAGCGTAGATGGCTTGAGTTACTGAAGGATTATGACATTGCCATTCTTTATCACCCCGGGCAAGGCGAATGTAGTCGTGGATGCCTTGAGCAGGAAGGCAGAGAGTATGGGTAGTTTGGCATGCATTTCAGCGGAGGAGAGGCCACTAGCCTTGGACATTTAGTCCCTAGCAAACAGACTTGTGCAACTGGATATTCCAGATCCCAGCCGAGTTCTTGCTTGCATCGTTGCCCAGTCTTCACTATTGGAGCAGATCAAGGCTCGGAAGTTTGACGATCCTCACCTATTGGTTCTCAGAGAGATGATACTATAGGTAGTTCCAAGGAGGTTTCTACTGGCGAGGATGGTGTTCTGCAACTCCAGGGTCGTCTATGTGTTCCTAATGTCGATGGCCTGAGGGCGACGATCATAGAGGAGGCACATAGTTCTCGATATTCCATTCACCCAGGTGCTACGAAGATGTACCGTGACCTGAGGCGGCAATTTTGGTGGTGGCGGATAAGGAAAGACATAGTTGAGTATGTGGCTAGATGCCTAAATTTCCAGCAGGTTAAGTATGAGCACCAAAAACCAGGAGGCCTACTCCAGCAAATGACCATACCTGAGTGGAAGTGGGAGAGCATCATTATGGACTTCATAGTTGGGTTGCCGCAGACTTTGTGAAAGTTTGATGTAGTTTGGGTCATTGTAGACAGATTGACCAAGTCGACACACTTTATTCCTGTGATGACTATACAACTTCAGAGAGATTGGCCCAAATTTATATCCAGGAGATAGTTCGAGTGCATGGTGTGCCCGTTTCCATCATTTCAGATGGAGGACCTCAAGTTACTTCACATTTCTGGAGAGCGGTACAGAGTGCGTTGGGGACCCGCACGGAGCTCAACACAACATTTCATCCGCAGATCGACGGTCAGTCAGAGCGGATATTTCCGATATTGGAGGATATGCTCAGAGCATGTGTTATTGACTTTGTAGGGCAGTGGGATCGGTTCTTACCTTTGGAAGAGTTTTCTTATAACAACAGTTACCAGTCCAGTATCGAGATGGCTCCGTTCGAGGCTTTATACGGTCAGCGATGTCGTTCTCCCATTGGGTGGGTTGAGCCCGGCGAAGCTAGGTTGTATGGTACTGATTTGGTGAAGGACGCCTTGGAAAAGATAAAGTTGATTCAGGAGCTACTCCGCACAACACAGTCCTGATAGAAGAGTTACGCGGATCGGAAGGCGCGTGACTTATCATTCATGGTAGGCGAGAAGGTTCTCTTGAAAGTATAGCCAGTGAAGGGAATCATGAGGTTTGGGAAGAAGGGCAAGTTGAGCCCAAGGTTTAAAGGCCCATTTGAGGTATTGAGGAGAGTTGGGGAGGTTACTTATGAGCTTTCTTTGTCTCCAGTCTAACGGGAGTTCATCTGATTTTCCATGGTCGCTACTCCGGAGGTATCATTCCGAATTGTCACATGTGTTAGACTTCAGCACGATCCAGTTAGATGAGAGTCTGGGTTATGAAGAGGAGCCAATTTCCATTGTTGATAGGCAAGATCGCTAGTTGAGGTCCAAGAGGATCTTCGCGATGAAGGTCCATTAGAGAGGCCAACCAGTCGAGAAGGCGACTTCGGTGTCCGGGGAGGAAATGCGGAGCATATATCCTCACTTGTTCAGCACTCTAGGTATGATTCTAGACCCGTTCGAGGAGAAACGTTTGTTTAAGAGGTGGAGAATGCAATGATCTGACCAGTCGTTTTGCTTTCTAGAACCCCGTTCTCCTAAATAAGACTCCCTGTATGTGCTTTTACTCTTTTATGACTTGCGGGTATGGTTAGTTTGAGATTTAGAAGGGTTCGGGTTGAAATCGAAACAATTGGTTCTTTCAGAAGTCCTAAAAAGCTAAGTTTGACTTCGGTCAACATTTTGAGTAAACGGCCTCGTTATCGGGATTTGACGGTTCCAATAGGTTTTTGTGATGATTTTGGACTTAGGCGTATGCTCGGTTTGGGTTTTGGATGACCCGGGTGTGTTTTGATGCCTAATATCAAAAGTTGGTTCTTGAAGTTCTTTAAATTTGGTTTGGAGAGGGTTTTGGTGTTATCGAGTTCCAAACGGAATTTCGAGACCGGGAATAGTTCTGTAATGTCATTTAGGACTTGCACGCAAATGTTGGTATCAAACTGAGTAGTTTAAGTACGTTTCGACGCATTTTAAGTGAATAGAGGAACTTGAAGTTCATAAATTTGAATCAATTGGTTTTGGGGTGCAATTCTTATTTTTAATGTTGTTTCGAGCATTCCGAGAGTTCGCGCGAGTCAGTTTTATGATTCTAGACTTGTGAGTATGTTCGGGCGGGGCCCCGAGTGTCGGTCGGAGGAGGCTCGGACCAAGTTTCAGCGCTGAAGCTCCCAAGATCTATCATAATCGCACCTGCGCTTGGCCAGCTGTAGGTGCGGGCTCGCAGGTGCAAGTCATGAGCCGCAGAAGCAAAAGGGGTGAAGTAGCCCAGCCACCATAGATGCGGAAGAATTTACGCACCTACGAGAACGATGGTCGTAGAAGAGGAAGGGCTCGGAGAAGCGGCTCCTAGTGTTCGCAGATGTGAAGCCCGGCCAAGTGAGGAAAAGACGCACATGCGAAGGTTTTTCCGCAGCTGCAAGACCGAGGATGCGGCTAAAGCTCCGCAGGTGCGAAAGTCGCTTGGTAGTGAGGGTTCATTTAATACGGGACTTGGGCCATTTTTATCATATTTGCTTCCACTTTTGGGCGATTTGGGAGCTTTTAAGGATGGGATTTTGACCTAGCTTTGTGAAGTAAGTAATTTCTACTTAATGTGAGTTTAATACATAGATTACGGATAGATGTTAACATGAAAATTGGTAGAAATCATGGGTTAGATGAAAAACCTAGGGTTTAATATGGGTTTTACCAAGAAAATGGTTATGGAACTTAGTAAAAATCGTATGTTTATGTTCCTCAGGTTATGAGTAACAACTTTCTTAGAAAATTTTGGGAAACTTGGCACATGGGCCCGAGGGTGAATTTTAAGAATCTTGCATTTCGGTTTGGCTAATCACTTTAATAGTGGGGATATGAATTTTTGAGCATAGATTGATTAATTTATATAGTGTTTGACTAGTTTCGAGTTGTTTGGCACCAAATTTGAAGGTTTGAGCACGTTCTTGAATCGGGAAGTGAGCTTTGAGATGAGGTAAGTCTTCTTTATAACCTTGTAAGAGGAGAATTTCCCATAGGCGAATTAATTAATATATGACTATTTGAGGGGGATACGTACGTACGAAGTGGCGAGAGTCTGTGCGTAGCTACTATTCATGCTAAAGTCCGGGTAGTCTAGGACCCCTATCATGTTGTACTTGAAATAATTGCGCTTTACTTGTCAATTTGATTGCTTAAATCATAATTCCATAAATTGTAAGAGAATTCCCAAAAACATAAGTCTTCACTCATTTGAGGTTATGAATAGAACACTTGACTGTTATTGAAAAACTTGTGTTCTTGAAGTGTTTTCTATTGTGGAGCGGACCGAACGCCTCGGCAGGTTAAATCGATGCGTCTATGGTTCGTGCCGTTCGACCCTTGGCAGTGCACATTTAAATATTACCGTGTTGGTTCGGGTCATACGACCTCGACATTATTTGCGCATGTTAACTCTTGGGAATAATAATTGTGAAAAGGATATTTATCATCTTTTGTTGTTGAGTTTAGTATACTTGTTGTTATCCATGCTTAGTTATGATTTGAATTATTATTATTAGCCTTAGTAAGTGTCAAGTCGACCCTCATCACTACTCCGTCAAGGTTAGACCGTATACTTACTGGGTACATATTGTTGTATGATAAGGGATATGGTTAGTTCTTTAGATGTTTATGAGGTACTGAGTTGTTACATGTGTTTCTTAGCAATTCTCTTGGAATTTGGTTGCATGCGTAGCCTGGTTGAGTTAGGAAGATTCAGTCCTGACTGTTGGTGTTTTGCAAATGGGATTTGGAGAGTTCTTGATGGTTTCTACCACGGTTAGAGATGTATATTTCTATTGGCGTGAGGGCCATGTGATGTATAGAGATTTTGCTTCTAGATGGGATCAAATGGAAAGTTCTTGGCTAGTTGGGTACGTAGTTGTTTGTGTCTAGTAAGGGAGCATGAAGTTCTTGTATTTATCATAGGATTGCATGACATATGCGGTATTTTGTGTATAGTGGAGAGTGGCATATGTGAGGTCACGGTTCAGTTCTTGAAGGAAGGTCAGAACTGGCAATTTCAGATGATTAGGTAAAGGATACCACTATTGGGTGGCTGGATGAGAGTATACATTCATAAAGGACAATGTGTTTAAGGCAATGTGTTTGAATAAGGGTGCTTCATTGGTGTTACGACGCTCTGTTATTGGATCGACTGCGGATATTCAAGGTTGCTTGGTGACACAAAAGAATTATGGGGGTATCCCTTATGGAATGATTGAGTATTAGAGACATGTTATATATTCGAGTGGTGAAGTTGGGATCAGATATAGTAAATTTGTGCGCTTCATGGGCTTTGAGACTAAGAGTTATAATAAACAGATTATTTTGTGGTTGTGAACTATGAGGACGCTAGCAAAGCTAGTCAGGTGTTAGTATATGTCAAGATTCAGTCGTTATGAACCGTTGGAGAGTTATCTACCTGATGTGGATGACCAGAGTTGATTTAGAATTATCGTTAGGCCAGTATGGGTGTGTGTTCTAGACTGAGTCGGAATTGTTGACTCCAAATTGCTATTGTTGAGGGATGTATCATTCAATTGTCATTGATCTTATTCATGCTTTGGAGTGATCTATGAGTTACCTTTTAGTGTTCGAGGAGTTGTGATCATTGGTTGTATGTGCATAGGGTGCGGTTCTAGTTGGGCTTAATAACTAGATTTGAGTAAGGTAAGTAATTGGGTGCTGCAGGATTGAGACGTGTTGGTTATGTTATTGTTGGTTCGGGTGGCATGGTATCGTCCGATTTCCCCGTGGTTATGGAAATACACTTCGAGTAATTGATGTCGAATTTCGCATGGTTATGGATTTTGAACAGGGTGGCTTGGAGTATTTCATGTGGTCCAGCAGTTGGATGGGATCACGCTTTGTAGCAGAGTTAAGTAGAGGGATGATTCTTGGAGTCGGGCTTGTGTGATATGGTTTCATGATGTGTACCAGGATTTTAGCATGATGCGGTGTGGTAAGTGTTAGTGGAAGGATAGTTCTCTCGTGTGAGTCTTCTTTATTTTATAAATTGAGCTTTTGGGATGTTGTTATTGAGTGCACGAGTTGCACAAGTTATGGCTCTGGATGGTATAGTGGTATTGATGCTGATCAGACGAATGGTTACTAGTTCCTGCGTGTTCCTTTCATCATTGGCAGTATATGAAAGGGTTAGAACGAGGCTCTGCTTGATAAGAGGTTATTTACCGGTATTGGGTTGTTATAAGCAACTATTGTGATTAGGAGTTATCGTCACGAGTGCTTGAGTCATGCAGTGGATCATGGTATTTCATCTTGGGTTACAGATATGAGTTGTTACAGTGTGCTCAAACTTATTCAGTTTATAGTTGTGGGATTTTGATCTTGTAAATTGATTCAGAAGTGAAAATGTAGTTTTAAGGTTTATGGGTCAGGATTGATAATGAAATTTCAGTTATGTTGTGTTATTAGACACAGATGGGGTAGGGTGATGTGAGATAACATCCGAATATGTGCATGGTAGGTTACTGAGGTTTTAGACTTCAATACTACACAATATTATAAGTTAATTGTGCAGTACCCAATTTTCGAGTGCTGTCTAATAAGAAGAACCGGGTTCTTCTTAGTCTACTACTTACTACTATTTGCGGAATAATTAAGCAGTAATAGTAAAGACACAGAGATTTTGTGTGGAAAACACCTGGCTCAAAAGATGAAAAAACCACGACCTACTCCTCAGTAGGATTTGCTCAAAACTCTTCACTAAACCCTAAGCCAAAACGTTCTTACAAAATAAACTCTTTTGTAATCCTAGGACTAACTTTAATCCTCTTTGTATCAACTAGCCTCTAGCTAATTTCTACAGAATTCAAGCTAACTCTAACTTGATCAGTCTGTACCTATTACAGTTGCTTCTATGAAAGCTGATAAGATACAATATTTAAACTCGTACTAAAATCAACTAGACTCGATATACAAACGATGGAACTGTCTCTTCTAGTTGAATTGTAGCCTTTGTATTCGCATAACAATTCTGCTTGCAAAACCTCTGGAACTTTTGCCTCAGAACTTGATTCACTTTTGCACTTGTGCGTCTCCTCTTTCAGCAGTAGTACATTGATTATTTATAGAGTCCGTTTGTTGATTCCATGATTCAATTCTGATCCAACTCTTCCTTAGTAAACGAGTTTGATTGTGACTCAACTTCCTTCCTCTATTTTTGTCCTAGCTGAAAGCAACTTCTATCTTCTCTTATCAATTTGCAACCTTTTCGTATTAGGAGACATTCTCTTAGTTCTTTGATACTTAGCAATCACTGATATCTCCTAGACTTGTACGATTTGTGATCCAACTGCTTCATTCAGAAGTGTATGCTATGATGGACCTGGTTCAACTGGACACCTTTTGTCAATCTTTAAAACCCATTCAGTGACATGGGCCAACAAATTCCCCCTTTTTGATTATGACAAACTCTGTGCATTTATCCTGTATACACATCCAACATTTTGTATTTTTGTGAGCATTAATCATCAAGAACCAGGTTCATTAGGTTATAAATATCACTTCCAAGATTTGAAAATTTTAAACAATAACTGTAGCACATCTTTTCCTTTTTGGCATCATCAAAAAGTTGCACAATGATACTTACCAGTAATTAATTCTTACTCATGGCCAATATAGGCAACTGCAGGTGCAAACATGATTAATCAACACAAGAAACCAATAATGTAAGCTAAATCATAAATAGAGATATTTTTCAAAACACCAAGCTTTCATTTTATTAGCATGGTTGATCAACACCAAAACAGATTAAAACAAATACAACCAAAACATGAGTACGACAGAATTAAAAACTAAAACAAACACACTTGACACAGTCCCGAACTGGGCACTTGATAGGATAGGAAGGGGTAGTTCTGGAAATTCCTAAGTTTGGGGTGGTGCTGAAGAGGCAGGATTCTTGGTTTGGAGAAGAGACAACATTTGGTGTAAGACACCCTCATTTTTCTCCTTCTCCTTGGCTAATTCAGCTTTGAGAGCATCACGCTCACCTTCCACCTCAACTAAGCGAGTCTTCAAGCGAAGGATCTCCATATCCTTTTGCTCGCTTTCTTGCACCAGAGTACGGACCTTGCTGTTGACCGGTTGCTTCCGAGATGAACCAGGTTCATCTGCCGGGGAACTGACAATGTAATCACATGACATCAAAGTGTCCTTCCCAAAGAAATCCTTAGCAGTAGCCATTTCAGCCTTCTTTGTGGGAACTCTAAAATGACCCAGAACTACAATAAAGATAAAGCCATGAGGAATCGCATGGGCCTTAGTGCCAATTACCACCCTGTCCAAAAGCTGGATGATCAAAGATGGCCAATTGATCTTCTTGCCTCTGTATAGGCACTCCATGAGCGTTAGATCCATATAGTTGGCAATGTGCCTACGCTCTTATCTTGGCATCATAAATTTAATAACAAACTCAAAGAACAACTTGTGTTCAGGCTTCATCTCGCTTTTGTACACTGCCCTGGGCTCAGGCTCTTCTTCATTGTCACAAAAGAATCTGGTGATGGTAAGTGCTGAGGCCATTCCATCCAAGCAAGGCCATCTCTGCCTTGTATAATCGTCATATCCCTCAGATGGAATGTCTAGAATGACTCCCAGTTCTTGAGCGTCAAAGGAGACTTCAACTCCCCTGACCAATGATGTAACCCTTCCTCCAATCACAGTTGCATTCCCCATGAATTCCACTACCTCATTTCTGACCAGCCTTCCCTCCGAGTGAAGGACCATGTCCTTCCAGCCTTGAGCTGCCAGAAAATCCACTAAGTACCTCATACCCGGCTCCTCCAAGTCCTTTCAGTAACTTTCCCTTCATAATATATCTCTTGCCAAACATGGAAACTCTGTTAATCGACACTTCTCCAACCTCCTTCTCATCATCTCCACTCCAATCAGGATCATTATCTTTCTCAACAATCTGAACTTTCTTCTTCGACTTTACCTTAGACCGTGTCCTCGTAGATGTACCCACATTGGTAGCAGACATATGTGTTAACTTCTTTGAAGAAGTCTTAGTCAATTTTGCCTAGGGTTTCTTGACCACCACTGGAGTGACCTATTCATCTTGTTGGACCAGGTCCAACACCTCATCAACAACAATATCCTCAATAGGCTCCCCCACTTTCGCTTTCCCTTTATCAGCTCTCTTTCTTTTGCTCTCTTGCAGAGCTTTTTCCAGCTTCTCCTCTTCTTCATGAACATTATTTCTCGTAGCTCGTACCCTTGGAACAGGTACACCAACAGCCTCACCAGTTTTCCTTTTCTTTGAGGCTTTAGACTTGATGGACTTGGGAGTCTTTCTCTTCTTGGGGTTGTATGAGTCCCCCAGTTTCTTAAGTCTCTCAGCCAAGGTTTCTTCCCTAGAAGAAACACGATCATCTATCTCCTTCATTAGCTGTTCTAATCCAGTGGCAGCTTCCTCAACTTCATTAGTTCCCCCTATCACTACGACATCATCTTCATGATTCTCAAGAATGGGGCCACAAATACCAAGCATGGAACCATCCTTCCCAGATCCCCTCACACCTGCATCTCCCTCATTCTCAATAATTTTCCCAGTTTTTCTTGGCCTACTTGGCACTTCCATATCCATCACAGACCCAACCAGCACAAATCTATTTTCAGTATTTAACATAGAGGTAACTTCAGTATTACCTTTCTCCGCACTTGACGAACCAGGTGCATCGTCCTCATGTGCTGATTTAAATGATTCACTGGACGAATCAGGTTTGGGTTCTTCTTCATCCTGTAATAAATCTTCCAAGAACTTTGCTCGTGACCCTGAAGCCACAGATTTTCGTGTGAGAACCTTGACACGACGGGGTTTTTGGGCTAGGATAGGGTTTGGTGTAGGTTTAAGAGCATCATGGTATTCAGGGGTTTCAGGTGTCTCAAAGGATTTAGAACTGTATACCGGTGGAGAATCAGACTCATATACTCCTTCATCGTAGTCACGATTTTGAGAATCAGCGAAGCAGACAACATTTTTAATTTTTGAGAGAAAAAGAAGAAAGGGCAAAAGACAGTGGAGATTTGAGTGTTGAATGACTTGAACAAGGTTCGTCTATTGCTTTATTCACTTTGGGTAATGATGGCCTATTTATAACTTGTGGTTGGGGAGAGTATAACGGACGAGTATTAACACAAGTAGGATACTAATCGATTAAGGACTGTCAGTGATTTGACATTGATTAGACCGTTTCTTTCCCCCTAAAACTAGGCTAATTTAATGTGACGGAACTTCTTGAAACTGGTTCATTATTTGGGTAAGTACGAGAATTTGAACTGAACCATAAATGGATAGAGTCCTACTCATGTATGACTGTACTTGAATTAATACATGTATGGAGATGAGAACGTACCTTGTCAGTCATGTAAACCAGCATGGATGAACCAGGTTCATCCTGTTAAAAATCTTTATTTTGCCTCAATTCACAAAAATAGAGAAACATCATTAGCAACTAGGGAATCATATTAATACATGGCAGAAGAGTATGGCAATAAAGACATAGTACTGAGCAATGATTAATCTGATTAAGTACCTAATTAAAATTTCTAGCCAGAAAACTTCCCTTTTTTTTTTCAATTAGGTGATCTTAATCATCCCTAATTCAAGCATGTTTCTATCATAATGCTTCCTACTCAATGCTTTGGTAAATATCAGCAATTTGATGATCAATGGCACAGAATTCGATTGAGATCATCCCCTTCTCATAATTATCCCTCAGGAAATGGTGCCTAACATCTATGTGCTTAGTTCTCTTGTGATGAACCGGGTTCTTAGTCATACTAATTTCACTAGTGTTATCACAGTAAATAGGAATGCATCCCACATTTATAACAAAATCCAGGAGTTGTTGCTTAATCCATAGCAACTAAGCACAGCAAGAGGTTGTAGCCACATATTCAGCCTCAGCGGTAGACGAGGCTACTGAATTTTGTTTCTTGGTAGCCCAAGATACAAGGAAGGAGCCCAAAAAGTGAGCCATGCCTGAAGTACTTTTCCTGTCAACCAGGAAACCTGCATAATCAGCATCAGCATATCCTACAAGGTCAAAATTACTACCTTTAGGATACCAAAGGCACAAATCAGTAGTGCCCTTCAAATATCTCAAAATTCTCTTCACTGCAGTGAGATGGGACTCCTTTGGATTGGCTTGAAACCTAGCACATAGTCCCACACTGAACACAATATCAGGTCTACTTGCAGTAAGATATAGTAGAGATCCAATCATCCCTCTGTACGTCTTCTGATCAACGGATGAACCAGGTTCATCCACATCTAATTTTGTAGCTGTGGCTATTGGGGTATCTATCTCCTTTGAATCTTCCATTTTGAACTTCTTGAGGAGTTCTCTCACATACTTCTGTTGATGAATCATTGTTCCATGTGGAGTTTGTTTGATTTGCAGACCTAAGAAAAAGGTTAGCTCACCCATCATACTCATTTCAAACTCACTCCCCATTAATGTAGCAAATTCCTTGCTGAGCTTCTCAGTTGTTGCCCCAAATATGATATCATCAACATATATTTGTACAATCAGAAGTTCTTTTCCCTTTTCCTTTAAGAACAAAGTACTGTCTATTTTGCTTCGTTTGTACCCATGTTCCAGCAGGAATTTTGACAATCTCTCGTACCAAGCTCTAGGTGCTTTCTTGAGACCATAGAGAGCCTTTTCAAGTTTATATACATGATCAAGTGATTCTTTGCTTTCAAAACCAGGAGGCCGTTTTACAAATACCTCTTCCTTCAAATAGCCATTGAGAAAGGCACTCTTTACATCCATCTATGCAACAAATTCTATAAGAAGTCTGATTGCCTCCAATCTTGCCACAGGAGCAAAGGTCTCATCATAATCAATTCCCTATTCTTGGTTGTATCCTTGAACAACCAGTCTTTCCTTGTTTCTAGTAACAGTTCCATCCTCATCGAG
>MDKH01163513.1:0-42084 GCA_005239495.1 Nicotiana undulata
ATATATATATATAATTCGTAAAAACAATGCCAAACCGCTCAACCGTTTTGTACCACAAGGAATTCAGCTAAGACAACCGATACTCTTTCCAAAATAACCACAACAATATCTAACAATAAAATAACAAGTCCAAGTAGTCATAGAAACAATAATGAACATATAACAATTAAGACAAGAATCAATTAAGTTGGGAACGGGAAAGGGATCATGCTTAACAGGCAAATTGGGTGGTGCATAGATTCTCGCACCTCACCTATACACTACGCTCATGCATTTCACATAGCAAACAAGTGGGGACTCATATTCCCTCAAGTCAAAGTTAAATCAAACACTTACCTCAATTTCGCATGCCACTCACTGCTCAATTACAACTTTTCCTTTAGAATCTTGCTCTAACTTGTTCGAATCTAATCATAATTAACTCAATATCATTAATTAAGGATAAATGAACTAACTTTATTGAAAATTATAATTTTTCCTAAGTTTTCTCAAAAAAGTGAAAAACCCGACCCCGGGCCTGCTTGGCCTAAACTCGGGGTTCGAACCAAATTACGTGTACTCATTCACCCACGAACCCAAATATACAATTATTTTCGAAATTCGACCTCAATTCGAGGTAATTATTTGATTTTTATAAAATTTCCTAATTCTACCCAAACCCTCAATATTTTTTACCATGAAAATTCTTCGTTTTTTATCTAAAAGTGATGAAAAACAATGAGTAATTGAAAGAGTAAAGTTTAGAATTGATTACCTATGACTTGGGGATGATATTTGGTGAAGGAATTCATTCCTAGGGCTGTGGGGTTCGAAAATTTGAAGAGAAGAAGTCTGCCCGTTTTATATATATTTTTCTGTCACATATTCTGTCTCGTTTCTCGTTCCAAATGATCCTGAAACTCGATTTTTATGTCTCCAATGGATTCCTTGTGAAATTCTAATCAATTTAGGCTTTTGAATAACTCAATTTGAACTTGTAATGAAGGAGATATGTTAGTTTTAATATTTGCAAATAGTGCAGATTTTTAATACGCCGTCAGTGGCAATTTCGTAATTAACCTGAAAAATCTGGCAACCTTAGTAAAATACCCATAAAATCCTCATACGATGTCCATATTCGATGATTCTTTTTGCTACGGGTACGTAATTACGTTACGAATCTAATACTTCATTCAAAAAAGAAATCGGAGCTCATTTGTTAATATGATATCAATTATGTTTGAAGAAACGACGTCGAAGCATAAGAAAGAACGAGTGCAACACAACCCAAACATATTTGAAACTCACCCGATCCCGCGGGGCTCCAAACCAAACATGCACTAAAGTCTAAAAGCATCACACAGACTTGCTCATGTGATCAAATCATGAAAATAACATGTAAAACTATGAATTAAACCTCAAAACTCATTATTTTCCTCAAGAACATTTATAGTTCATAACTTTTCAACCGGATGTCTGAATCACGTCAAACGAACTCCGTTTTTCACCAAATTTCACAGGCAAGGCCTAAATATCATAACAATTCTGTACCGGGCTCCAGAACCAAAATACGGGCCCGATACCAATAATTTCAAACATTAATTCTTTTCTTTATTTCATAAATATTTCAGCAAAACAATTTCTTTCAAAAATTGATTTCTAGGGCTTGGGACCTCGGAATTCATTTTCGGGCATACGCCCGAGTCCCACATTTTACTTTGGACCTCCCGGTATCGTCGAAACACAGATCCGGGTCCGGTTACTCAAAATATTGATCAAAGTCAACTATAATCAAAATTTAACTCTAGAAATTACTATTTCTCATATTTTAACATAAAAGCTTTCTGGTTTTACGCCCGGGCTGTGCACGCAAATCAAGGTATTTAAAATTACTCTTTTTATGGCTTATAAGCCTAGAATTGGGTCTAAATTCTTAAAATGACCATTTGGGTCATCACATCACACAAACACCAGGTTGCGGGTTAATAATAATCGCACATGTAACCATCACATAGATGCATCTTATGTGGTATACATGGCAGGTGAATGAGCTCATATTCACCTTTGATAAATTCAAGAATTCAAGATATCCAATCCCAATTTAGTTGGTATAATAATCGCGAGAACATGCAACATAAGAGAATTCATGAAGAATCTTCTTCACACTTACCCCATGTGAATTCTTATTTATTTTTGCACATCATACTTAAATTAACATGGCTAATCAATTATGCCAATTGGATAAATTATCAATATTGATAAACTTCAGGTTTACACCATGATGTGCGCAACTATCAATAAACTCCAAGTTTATTATGATATGAGTTTTTATATCAATGAACGTTTAGTTTATAGTGGAGTTCTTTTATTTGTATAGTACAAATTGGAGAATAAAACGGGTAGCTTTTCACATACATATTACTCCGCTACAAGTTGTTGTAATAAATTAAATCTTTCCTTTATGTATAGTCTATATATAACCAACCGCTTTTGCGATTACTTTATAAATTAAGGTAGTTCTTTGAGACTTACTACAACATAATGCCTTATTGATAATCAATTTTGTTCCTCCAAAATAGTAATAATTTGCTCTTCCAGAGCTCTCAATCAAATTTGTACTACCACATATTTATCAGCATCCATATGTTGAATCTCTCTTTTAAACAGAAAGTTATACCATTATGGTCTTGGTCAAAATTATATGCAAGATTTGTTTCTTGCATTACCGTTGTCTTTTAATAATCACATTGTCAAAATATTTTGGCGTACAATAAGTACGTAACCAATGACCATTTATGCCATAATAATGACATATTTTCTTATTTCCTCTCAAACCTCCTTCTAGAGGTGAGTGTGGTATATACCACTAGCACACTCATATTCTTCCAAGAATGAATATGTATTCATAAATCACATGTTGTCACATTCACATCATGAATGAACTATAATCATCTATATGTGCTTTACAAAATCTCATGTCAAATCTGTCACGACCCAAACTGGAGGATCATGACTAGCACCCGGACCATACTTGCCGAGCACCAAAGTACATTTTATCTAACCTTCCTTATTATCTTTAAGGGCCGACGATATCATTATAAAAGGTAGATATGGATCATGAACAACAAACAATGAAAGATAGTGGAATGAACATACATAACATGGGATGACAAGACTGTCAAGAAACTACATATAAGGTACGAGCTACCACGCTTCCATGAAAGACGATACAACAAAAATCATCTGACAAGGCATACCAAACTATACATGAGTCGACACCTGCCTATGAGCCTCTAAAGGAGCATAAGTGCTGCAACATTGCCGGAACAGGGCCCCTACATACCTATAATATCTATAACAAAAATGCATACCAAGACCACGACAAGTCCGGAGAAAGGATCTTGCCAATAACCGCTGAACAGGGAAGCCTATTGTGGCAGGGGATCTGCGTCTACCTCTCTATCAGGACCTGCAGCACGACATGCAGCGTCCACAAATAAAAAGTCAGTACGAATAAAGTACTGAGTATGTAAGGCAGGAAAGCATAAGTAAGAACAATAAGGTAAACATGGATAGAGAATATACAACCTATAACATTTGGGTACCTCTAAGGGTTACTTACATGAAATGCGTGATACATACATATATATACATAAACTTTTAAAACATACGCCTCTGTGGGCATCATCATCATCATTTCGTACCCGGCCGTAATAGGCTCGGTAAAACGTACCCGGGCACGTGGAGCTCGATAAAATCCAATTGATTAGTGGTTGCACAATAGTTGCATTATATATATATATATATATATATATATATATATATATATATATATATATATATATATATAATGCAAGACTCATTTGAATCATATTCTGAACCTTTCGGAGTGATGTAAGGTCGATATTCTCCGTACACGTTAGTAGAAACACCATTTATTTATTTTAAAATCCCAAATCGAGGAATTTTTTGACTCTGTTTAAATGTCTGCGAACCAGAAATTCGGGTAAGGAATTCTGTTAACCCGGGAGAAGGTGTTAGGCACTCCCGAATTTCGTGGTTCTAGCACGGTTTCTTAACCATTAATATTTGGCCTAAATTATCTGGTTATTACATATTTTAAACCTATTGTGCATTTTAGCCTTCTTACTTTTTAGCCGCTTTTAATATTTATGGATTATTCTGAAACAAGTCACGATGGCGTGCACTTGTCTTTTTTGTACACATTGTAAACGCGCCACATGAAATGCACCCGCAATTTACAACGTGTTGATTTTTATTATAGTTTGAAGTTGTGGTCAAGTAGCATGAGTTGAAAACCCGAGTGTAGATTACGTAATCATGACTATGGTCATGATGATTTAATTGCTTATTTGAAGCAAAACTATTATTTTTCATGAGTTATTTCGTCTTTTCCTAAATTATTTGTAGTATTAGTCTAAGAGGTGTTTTTTTTGGACTACAAAGTGTAAGTTTTGTTCAAGGTCTTGAGGTTTACTAGTCTAAAGAGGAGAATTTGGGCCATTTTCTAAATCTGGCCCAATTTTGTTCTAAGTGTATTGGGCCAGCCCTATGTTTAACTATTACGAAGAGAAGGTATATAATCCAACTAAAATATGCTTAATGAAGGAATTTAAATGCACAAAATGAAAACATTGATTTATTTGAATATATTTCGAACTACAGTTCTAAAAGGACAATAAGAAAACTCATTAGCACATTTGAACACTTATTTTTTAGTTATCATAGAAAAGCTGTGTTTTTAGAGGCCGTGTTTTAAGAAGTTGTGCCAAACATTACATAAGCCCAATAAAAATGAGAAAATATCCGATTTGGGTTTAGGAGCACGACATGTTACTGGGCCAAGTAGTTATAGAGTCCGTTGGACTCAAAACTCCATACATGACTTAAGGGAGTTCATGAACTAAAAATAGAACCAGTTTTCGGCAGTCATTTTAATAACACAATTGAGATTTCAAATAGTCCAGATGCAACATCAAAATTATGTGAGAAAACGTAATGACATTTGAATCCTAAACGAGATATACTAACCAGATTTTGAACCAAGTCAGATTGTACTAATTTTAAAAAAAATAGTGTTTAAGATTTTGAGCTTTTATACTCCCCAGGCCCAATCGGTGAGAAACGGCCCAGATTGGGCTTAGGGACACAACCTACTTATTGGGTCGTGCCTCTGTAGAGTCCAGTGGACTCAAGAGCCATACACAACTTAAATAATATTTCAAAGTTTGAAAATATCAACAATCTAAGATAAAATACTTAGGGACCTTATACCCTAGGCCCAATGGCCCAGGGTCCAGACTCATTCAGGACCATTGGGCTAATGTTAGAAGTCTGGGCCCATTTTCTATATTCAATCTTAAGGGAGTAAAATTACTGGACATTCAGCATAATAATAGTCCAGTCCATTACATGAACAGAAGATGTAGTTTTAAAGCAAATATGCAAGGTTTTACATGATCATTGACTAAAAAATATACCTACAAAAATCAGTATCTCTACACGAAAATAAATGAACTCAGAAAAACTATTGTTTCTAACTATAATCCCAAACATCCTTTTTGTTAACTTGTAGGATCAACATCTGCAACTTTTAAGACATACAAAAAAGGATAGTTTATGCATTGTTATCGGGGGTGAATCTGACCATTAGCGGGTCAGATTCACTTCCCTTAATGCTGTTTTAAAGGCAGAATTCTTATAACCTTAATCAGAGCTCATAAGTATGTATACAAGCATAGTCAAGCATAGACATGGAGGAAATTGAACATATCTAGCAAATAATTCAGATCTTTATGACTAGAACTAACAGACATTCAAGGTAATACTAACACATGGTCCATCAGCTCAAAAATGACGTTGAAATTAACAGGAAAATTCAGACAAAACAGGACAGTTTCAACATAAATCAAACACAGATTTTTGAATCAAAGGAATTCTTGTTTAAGAACAGAATATTACATACCTTAAGAGTGAAAAACAACAAGAAAAATCTGACCAAATAAAGGTTTAAAAAAAATCTGAACTTTTGTACTTAACACAACAACAAAAGACCAGCAACAACCAGCAAGAATACCCAGGAATATGGCTTGAGTAGATCCGATTTTTTGGAGAAAAATCAGCAAAGAGGAAATTTTTTCCCCATAAAATCCATAGCCAAAGAAGACCAGTTTTTCAAAGTGTTCGTGCAATAATAATTTTGGTATTTTTCAGTGTTATCTCTGTTTTTCAGAATGAAAGCAGTTTTCTAGAGTGTGTGTGTGTGTAAATTTTATGTGTATTCTCTCTTACGAAATCTGTTTGTAAAGTCTAAAAATCTCTAAAATTTGTGGTAAAGAGTCTGTATTATTCAGAAAATGGCCTAGCCTATATATAGGCAACCTAAGGGTGGCATCAATTGGGAATATTCTTTATCCCTTAATCTGAAAATAGTACAGGTACATCTGTCCATCCTTATCCTATTTTGTCATATTTGTAACAGCTAGGACATTTGTACCATTTTCTAGAAAGTTCTTCTATTTACAACCCCCTCTTACCCCTTAAAAATTATTGCTTTTAACTCCAAAATCTGATTTTATGCTTTTCTGATTTTCTTTTGATGTTTATCCTAATTCTAGAAGCTTCTTGAGCTGTTACATCCAAGATTCTCTAGTTGAAGTACCTAAACTATCCTTCAATACCCTTTAAAATTACCCCTTTTAGTGTTAAGGGTTGAGTTATTTATTAAGTTGTCTAATTTTATCCTAATTAAGTGATTAACACTAATGAAGAAGTTGGAAATGTCACTTATTCAATAGTGATTTGAAACAAGATTAAGCAATTGTTTGGACTTAAACTTAGCTAATTCCAGTGAAGTTACTGTGTGATTAACTTAATCAAACCAAATCAGAATCCTATGAGTCAAAATTAGAATCAGTAAATAGACTTTGAGTACCTATTTTCAAAACCAGTGTGATCCTAATGGTCCTAGTGTCCATGATTAATTATGTCACGGCCCGAAATCCCGTCGTTGGGATTGTGATGGCGTCTAACCGAACGTTGAACCCGCTAGACAAGCCAGCGTTCCGATTAATATAACTTATTTCCATATTAATTAGCATTTAAAAGAAAGTGATACGCGAGAACAAATATAAATAAAAGTGCGGAAAATATGAAATCTAACAACTCGGGTAAATAGCATTACAAAATCCTTGATACAAACCCCCAGAACTAGTATCACAACTTCACGGACTGTCTAAGAATACTAAAAATAAAGGTCTGAATAAGCAAGTACAACTGCCTCATAAATACAAAGAAAAGACAGGAAAAGGAATGAGATAAGAGGTGACGCCAAGGCCTGCGTACTTCTGCAGGACTACCTCAGCGTCGCATGTGGACTGAAGGATACTCCCTCGATCAATGCCCACCGGGTCCGGTACCGTAATTTACACAACATAAAAAAGTGCATGTGTAGCATCAGTACAACTGACCCCATGTACTGAGTAAGTGCCGAGTCTAACCTCGGCGAAGTAGTGATGAGGCTAGAACACGACACCTAATAAATACATGTGCAATTCAATTATATATAACATAAATAATGACATGAAGTAAACAATTAAGTACAAGAATGGGAGACACATGCCGGGGACAAGGGGAAACAATACTAAATAACAGAACAAAGAAACAGTCCACGTATCAACATAACAACAGGAAGTAACCACATAGAACAAACAAGTGCACAACATCACCCTTCGTGCTTTACTCTCATCCTCACCAAAACAAGTGCACGACATCACCCTTCGTGCTTTTACTCTCATCCTCACCAAAGCAATAATTAAATAAAAATGGCACGTCATGATCCTTCGTGCTTTTACACTCTCATCCTCACAATGCAATAAATAAATACACGACATCACCCTTCGTGCTTTACACTCTCATCCTCATAATGCAATAAATAAATATACGGCATCACCCTTCGTGCTTTACACTCTTCCTCACCCAAACAATATCAAGAACAACAGTTTGACAAGGAAAATCAACAACATAAATCATAAGTCACAACATCCGGCAAGGGAAATAACAGAGATATTACCGTCCCGGCAAAGGACACAACTATAACCAATCTCGCTCAAGTATATAACTTAACAAAATAATCCTCAACTGAACAATTAATCAATAGTGTTCACAACCAAGTATTTCCAACAATTGAATAACCTCCAACATGAAATCTGCTTCATAACACAGTAAATATCAAAGAAAAACACATATATCATAAAAACCGACTCACGGGCATGCTTGACAACAATGCA
Source organism: Nicotiana undulata (assembly GCA_005239495.1). Taxonomy (NCBI): domain Eukaryota; kingdom Viridiplantae; phylum Streptophyta; class Magnoliopsida; order Solanales; family Solanaceae; genus Nicotiana; species Nicotiana undulata. The sequence continues at coordinate 8,289 of MDKH01163513.1, forward strand.
TAGGTACTCGTCACCTCACCTATACATTGAACATGGAATAAACACGTAGCACATATGACTCTACACCTATTCCCTCAAGCTAAGGTTAGGGCAAACACTTACCTCGACTCCAAGAATCCAAATCAAGCATCTAGCACCGCTTTCCTTTTGAACCCGACTCCAAATCAATCGTATCTAGACATAATTGACTCAATAACATCAATAAATGCTAAATAATTCAATTCCAATGCTTAATTATAGAATTCCCAACATTCTTCCCAAAACCCCAAAAATCGACCTTGGGCCCGCTTAGTCAAAATACGAGGTTCGGACCAAAACCCGATCACCCATTCACCCACGAGCCCGAATATATAATTTATTTTGAAATCCGACCCCAAAACGATGTCAAATTCCCAAATAATCAAAAAGGCCTAACTCTACCCAAATCCCTAATTTTCTACCCTTAATCACATGTTTTTAGGCCTGGAATCTAGTGGATGTTGGTAAAAATGGAAGAAAACAAGTCAAAGATTACTTACCTAAGAGATTATGGTGAAGGAATTCTTCAAAAATCGCATAAGAGGTATGGAGAAGAAGGGGTTTATGAAAATGGTGGAAATTCCCGTATTGATTCTTTTTTTTGACTTTAAAAATGACTGGGCAGGTTTTATTATATGCGTTCGCGACCCCTTGGCCGCGTTCGCGAAGGCTTAACAGTCCTGCACTATGCGTTCGCGTGCTAAGGGCCGCGTTCGCACAGGGTTAAATGCACCCAGCCCCCAGGTCCCCCCTCATAGGTTGTGTGTTCACGACCAACATGGTGCATTCGCATAGTCGCTACTGGCTTACCCTCCGTGTTCGCCTCCTTGTGAGTGCGTTCACATATAACTAACACTGCCCAACCCCCAAACTCCCCAGTACTCTACGCGTTCGCGGCAGCATGGGTGCTTTCGCGTAGAGTACTAATCCTATACTCCGCGTTCGCACCATAGACCATGCGTTCGCACAACACTAACCACCCCCTTCCCCGCGTATGCACTGCGTTCGCATGGTTTCCCATGCGTTCGCATGGTTTCCCATGCGTTCGCATAGGGTAAGCGTCCAGACACCAGAAAACGGACTTAGCACCAGATTTTTCTATGATTTTGCACCCCGACACCTACCCGAAACTCACACGAGCCCTCGGGGCTCAAAACCGAATATGCACACAACCTCAAAAACATCCTACGGACTTATACGTGTAATCAAATTACCAAAATAACATCATAAACATCGAATTAAACCTCAAAATCAATGAAATACTTCAAAACTTCTTAAACTTCAAATTTTACATTTTTGATCTGAATCACGTCAAACGAAGTCCATTTCTTACAAAACTTCACAGATAACACACATAAATCATATCAAACATGTACCGGGCTCCGGAACCAAGATACGGGCCCGATACCACAGGTTTCACATAAAACTTCATTTTCAAAAACCTTTATATTTTTCAGAAAACAATTTTCTTTAAAAATTTATTTCTCAGACTTGGGACCTCGAAATTCGATTTCGGACACACGCCCAAGTCCCATATATTCCGACGGATCCTCCGGGACCGCCAAATCACGAGTCCGGGTTCGTATACAAAAAATGTTGACCAAAGTCAGCTATATTCAAATTTCAACACAAAATTGTTGTTTTTATCAGTTTTTCACATAACGGCTTCCCGACTACACGCCCGGGCTACGCACGCAAATCGAGGTGAGATAGAAGGAGGTTTTGATGACCTCAGAATACATATTTATCTAGAAATATACGAGATGACCTTTTGGGTCATCACAATCTCCACCTCTAAAACAAACATTCGTCCTCGAACGGACATAGAAAGGTACCTGAATCGGGGAAAAGATGGGGATATCGGCTCAGCATATCGGACTCGGACTCCCAGGTAGCTGCCTCAACAGGCTGACCCCTCCATTGAACACGAACCGAAGGATAACTCTTCGATCTCAACTGATGAACCTGCCGAGATAATATGGCTACCGGCTCCTCCTCATAAGTCAAATCCTTGTCCAACTGGACACTGTTGAAGTCTAGCACATAAGATGGGTCAGCGACATACTTCTGAAGCATAGATACATGAAACACCGGATGCACGACTGATAAACTCGATGGAAAAGAAAGTCTGTAGGCCACCTCTCCTACCTTATCAAGAATCTCAAATGGACCAATGTACCTAGGGCTCAACTTGCCCTTCTTTCCGAACCTCATCACGCCCTTCATGGGCGACACCCGAAGCAATACCTGGTCACCAACCATGAATGCCAAATCACGAACTCTACGGTCTGCATAACTCTTCTACCTGGACTGAGCTGTACGAAGTCTATCCTGAATGATCTTCACCTTGTCCAAGGCATCCTGGACTATCTCTGAACCCAACAATCTAGCCTCTCCCGGCTCGAACCACCCAACTGGCGACCGACACTGCCTACCATACAACGCCTCATAAGGAGCCATCTGAATGCTCGACTGATAGTTGTTGTTGTAGGCAAACTCAGCTAAAGGAAAAAACTAGTACCATGAACCTCCAAAGTCAATGAAACATGATCGCAACATATCCTCCAAGATCTGAATAGTACGCTCGGACTGCCTGTCCGTCTGAGGATGAAATGTTGTGCTCAACTCAACCCGTGTGCCCAACTCACGCTGAAATACTCTCCAGAAATGGGAGGTAAAATGAGTACCTCGGTCGAAGATAATACACACGGGCACACCATGCAAGCGAACAATCTCCCTGATGTAGATTTTTGCCAACTTCTCTGAAGAATACGAAACTGATACAGGAATGAAGTGTGTTAACTTGGTCAGCCTATCCACAATGACCCACACCACATCAAACATCCTCTGAGTCTGTGGGAGCCCAACTACAAAATCCATGGTAACACGCTCCCACTTCCACTCGGTAAGCTCAATCTCCTGCATCAAACCACCGGGTCTCTGGTGCTCGTACTTAAACTGCTGACAGTTCAAGCACCGAGCTACATATGCCACAATGTCCTTCTTTATCCTCCGCCACCAATAATGTTGTCGCAAATCCTGATACATCTTCGCGGCGCCCGGATGAATGGAATACCGGGAACTATGGGCCTCCTGCAATATCAACTCATGAATACCATCAACATCAGGCACACAAATACGGCCCTGCATCCTCAAGACTCCATCGTCATCAACTGTAACCTACTTGGCACCTCCATGCCATACCATATCTCTAAGAACACATAAACGACGATCATCATATTGCCGGTCTTGAATACGATCAAACAATGAAGAACGGGCCACAGTATAAGCCAAAACACTGCCAGTCTCTGAAACATCCAATCTCATGAATCGATTGGCCAAGGCCTGAACATCTAAAGCAAGCGGTCGCTCCCCGACCGGTATATAAGCAAGACTACCCATGTTGGCTGACTTCCGGCCCAAAGCATCAGCCACCACATTGGCCTTTCCCGGATGATATAGAATGGTAATGTCATAATCTTTCAACATCTCTAACCATCTTCTCTGCCTCATATTCAACTCTTTCTGCTTGAACAGATACTGCAAACTCTTATGATCCGTGAACACTTCACATGACACACCATACAAATAATGCCTCCAAATCTTCAACGCATGAACAATGGCTGCTAACTCTAAATCATGAACTGGATAGTTCTTCTCATAAATCTTCAACTGACGTGAAGCATAAGCTATAACCTTGCCATCCTGCATCAACACTGCACCAAGTCCAACCCGTGAAGCATCACAATACACGGTATATGGCCCTGAACCTGTGGGTAAACATGCAGATTTAAACTAAGCGACAATCAATTAACATATAGGCTATTTCACAAGAGAAAAACAGTCAAACAACAGAACTGAAAAACCTAGAATATAGACTAACATTAATCGAGTCATGTAAGAATCAACAACTAAACCTAGAATGAGATTCAAAACAACATTTAACATCAAAGAAAGAAACATATAAATCAATTCGTAAACAAAAAATCAGAAACTAAAAATCTGAGACAGTGATTTCAGAATGATGTTCAAACAAGTAAAAATAAAAAGAAAAATGAAGTTTCAAGGGGTATCGGTTAATGGGAGAAGCTTTGGCCGGATTCCGGCGGCTCGCCGGACTTTGGCCGGACTCCAACGAGGTTTGAAAATGAGCCAAACTCACATGAATCAATAGCTCTTACCAAGAGTTATTGACTCATGTATGTTTGAGCCGTTTGTGCTTTTTAAATTGGCCGGGGTTGATTTTTTAGGGTTCCAGATTTTTAGATTTGAAATTGGTTGTTTTTGGTGGGGTTTTTGGAGAAACTAAGGGTAGGATGTGGTTGAGGGGGAAGAGGAGATTGCTTGGTAGAAATTTGAGGTGATTTGGTGGTGTTCCGCCGCCGGTAGGCGATTTTCGGGCGACGGAGTACGGTGGTCGGCGGCAGAGAGTGAGAGAGAGATGGAAGGGTCTGTTAGGGGGCAGAGAGATGGGTTCTAGGGGGGGGGGGGTAAGGGTTAGTACAGTTTTATAGTTGGTGAATGGGTAGTTGCGAGCCGTTGGATCAAAAGGATCCAACGGCTGGGGATGGGGCAAGGCTAAACGGGGTTGTTTAGATGGGCAGGTGTTTGGGACGTGTAGGACATTTGGGCTGGGCAGATGGGTGTTAGAGAGGAGGACTTGGGCCTGGCTTACAATGGCCCGGTCCAATTTTAGCCTCCCTTTTAACAAGCTTAGGTTAATTACCAATCAAATTAAGTCTAATTAAAACTATAAAACTATATTAATTAGTTTTAACCTAGTTTTATCTAGTTACAGGTTAATTAATGAGCGAAATAAAGTGAAATTATTAATTTAATACCCATAATTATTTAAAGAACAATTTTTTTGTTTGTAATTTTCTTAGTAAAATGATTAAATTATGCAACTAATTATCAAAAACCTAATTATGCCAAATAATAAAAGTTTTAAAATATTTTTGTTATTATTTATCATTTTATAAATTTTTAAAATACGAATTATGACCATGCAATGCAAATAATTCACAAATAAACACTGAAATTCAACAAAAATCTGTAAAATTAATTTGTTTATCAAATTTTGTAGGAGTATTTAGTAGGTGAAAAATTACATGCTCACAATAACCTTACCTTGTACTGAGTATAACCCACGAAACCTGGTCCTTCTTCATCAAAATAAGTTCCTCAACGCATCTACAAGAAGGAGAAAGAGAAATTAGCAAGCTGTCCGGTTTTTTCGGCACTAGAATCACGTCGTAACACCCCAAATACCCTATGGTTTGTGTATGATTTTTTGGGAGGAGTTGCAGGGGTTCAATTTGATTTTCAAGGTCTGAAAGATGGGTGAAATAATGAGTTGATAAGCCCTTAAAAGTCCCCTCTTGTACGACTTTGTGGCTTTTAATTGAGTCCTCTCATTTTGGCTAGTAGGTGATGCACCTACTTGTCACCTACCAATTTGCGCAGTCTCGCAATAATGCGAATATCTCTATACTCTGAGATCGTATTGACGAACGGTTTAATGCGTTGGAAACTAAACTCATAGATCTTTAATTTGGTGGGTACATCACCCCGTAATTCCAAGTAAATTGGAAGAAAATCTTAGTAACATTTGACCTAAATTGTAAGTAAAATTATGAACATAAGTAGCGACAACTTTTGTCGACTTTTGTTTCATAACTCGTTTGACTTCAAGACTTATGATACATATATTATATGATTCAAATACCTTAACACACTACCTATTGAGAATATTAGCACTCCTAGGTTTACCCAAAAATACGGGTTACAACATCCTTGATTCGTTTAACTTCTAATACTTGTTAACCATCCTTATACATCTTTGTATCATTTAAGACTAATATGATTAACTTCTTATCATCTCGAAGATAATCTCTTCTCATATTTATGTCGACTAACTTATGGCATGAACCAACGTACGTGAATATGGGTTGTAACAAAATCGAAGACAAATATTACTTTCACATAGTGAAGGATTATTTTGAAAATCCTTATCGTTCTCATTAACACAATGATGATGATTATAATTTCGTCTATTGCCACGTCCACTTCCATTGATACATTCATGGTAATAATTTTTTCTTCTTTCATACATATCACGTACTGCTATCACATTCTCTTAAGGGAATGAGAATGAAACAAATTCAATGGGATATGTTTCCACTTCTTGTGCTCATAATCATAATTTGATTATGGCAAGACATAGAAATTTTACCACTTCGGGTGGTTCTAGTTTCTTAGAAACTCTATTAGAATTATAATCAAAATTTATTGTCTTTGCTTGTATTTGAAATCAAATTATAGAATGTCAAGAATTTAAGAGAGAAAAATAAGGTAAAATACTTACCTTAAATCTAGAATTTATTCATGAGGGAAGTTCATGGAACAATTGACAATCCTTATGCTCAATATTATGTATAAGTTGAGCACCGTGCACGTATCCCAAAGCCTCTACTCAATTAGTTGGAGTCTCGTGGTGATAACGTGTTATAAAATAATAAAAGAAGAAGAAGCGTATTGCAGAGGAAAGTATAAAGAGAGAATTCTTGTTGATTTGGGATGACTTACAATGGAATAAAATCCCTCTATTTATAGTGAAAATGTGACTTAGCCACCAAATAACAAACCCTAATATCTCTCTAAAATATAGACATTCACATTAAATACAATTCAATTTATAACAATATTATTATACTGTACACTTTGTGAATAAAAACAGTCCCAATGTTCCAGTTATAATAAGATTTTAAATCTTACTACTTAGTCTAACTACTATGGGAACACGTATTAATTAAATTAAACAAGTTCGAAATTTCACCCTAGTCATATGATAGATACCCTAATTCGAAGTTATGCTTTTACACTAATTATTAGTAATTTGTATTCGTAAATATATTCAAAAATAAAAAAAAATGCTATAAAGCATAAATGCAAAAGAACAAAATTATTCCGAGACCACTGAATTCATAGTGTTTTCTTAAGGAACTTAATCCCCTCCTGGTACCCGAGGTTTAGAATTATTTTCTCCCACAATAAAATGGATTACCCTCACTGGTGTAGCGGTACTTCAAACCCAAGTGACAACGAACACAAAGAACAATAGTAAATCACACTTACTGCTTTCTTTTATGTTAAAACAACGCAGAAAGAAGAAGGAGAAATCAGAATTTTCGTAAGAAAAATCTGGGGGAGAGTTAATGTATTTATAGCCAAAAACGTTGGGTAATACTTAAGAGTTACAACTCTTCATGTAAGGTTGCAACTCAAAATGGTTATTTTATAAAGCGACCATTTATGCAAGCCGCCAAATTTAAATTATAACGGAAGAAAATTGAATTACCTTATAAAAACGGTATAATCTGGATCAATTAATATTGCGTTAATATTAACAAATAAATTTGGTCCAAAACATTAATCAATCAAATCATTTGACTGAATTCGAATCCGAGAGCGATGGCGACGGCGCGAGGCTTGCCTTCTTCTCAACTCTTTAAGAGCTAAAAAAATGCAATTGTATGTATACCCATCAAAACTTTTTTCCTCCTCCAATATGAGACAATGTCGTTTTGTCAAAGAGAGAAATTTAAAAAATTTCAGTTTCCCTCCATTTCCCATTCACTCTATTTTAAGCTCTAAGGGTCGTTTGGTATGAGGTATAAGAAGGTATAATGCTGGTATAAAAATTTAATACCACCTTAATACTTCGTTTGGTTAGCAAACCAGGTATAAGTTATCCCAAGATTAAAATTAACACCGGGATAATTTATACCTTATAGAGGGTGGGGTAATTAACACCGGTGTAACTTATATATTCTTCTTACAAATTATGCAATTGTCATATTTAATACAACATACCAAACAATGGATAAAAAACAATCTCAGCATAACTTATCCCAATATAACTTATCCCGGCATAAGCCATATTCAAACCAAACGACCCCTAAGAAGCTTAAACCCAACACTAATTTCCAAACACAATTTTGTTTGAAGACAAACACTTTACTGAAAGAATATCTTAAAATAACATTAGCACTCAATTTATCAAATGGGTACGAAATTAATTTGGCGTCCACTTTTAGTTCTGAGGCTCATTTTGAGAAAGCAAACTTTTGATAGCATTTTATTTTGGTATATTAATATCTTCAAAAGAAATAAAAAACTTACTCGAATAAATCAAGATTAAGGGTATATTTCAGTTGAAGAAGAGTCTCAAATTGAGTCGCCGTCGCTAATTCGGACTATCAGAGTTAAGCAAATGCAGAAAAAGGCTAAAACAATCATTTGAAAAAGATCTTTTTGTTTTTGAACAGAAGGGATGAGCGAGGTGTTTGAAAAAAGGTTAAAAATTTAGGTTGAGTATTGGATTGGTACAAGCATTAAAGAAATCAGAAAAGATCAAATAAAAGAAAAGCAGTAGACTAGTTCAAAATTCATAAAAATACATTTTAGATGAAATTCATCGTAGCTTTACTGAAAAAATAGTTACATTTTACCACCATTATTTTAACAATTGAAAGAAACGAAAACACACCAACCTGGGGAAGTAACACTACTTTGCTTAGGGTGCCTCCGTCTTTGCTTCTAGTTTCACTTTCACCACTGGTGAAATGTATCAAAAGTTGGATGTTTATGCTTTCTCAAGTTGGGAAAAGTAAATTTGACGTTGGACATTTTAAACCTTTTGCTCTGACATACCAAATGGAGGAGACGAAATTGCAATCTAGAATAGAGACAGGAGGGCTGATCAGGATCTATAGGATCGTTATAGCTTAAATTTCACCTTTTAATGTATAACTACCCGTGACTAACCGCTATGAAAACTTTCAACTTCTTTGAAAATTAAAGTAGGTCATAGAAAATTCATGCGATATGCATAATATAATTACGTAGGTTACAAGAATGTAAGCCGCATCCATTAGCTTTAATCATCTTTTAATGGCATGTCGTAAGAAAAAGTCGAAAGTTATCCAATATACCAAACTGTAAATCCAACCAATTCTTGAAATTTATTTCATTTTGGATCGGATTCGTAGTAGGCGTTTGGACATAAGAATTGTAATTTTTTTTTTCATGGTATTTGAAATTTAGAGTTGTATTTAGACATAAATTTGAGTTTGGATTATTTTTGAAGTTTTGTGCGTGATAATTTCAAAAATTTTCAAAATGTATCTTCAAGTAAAAATTGGAAATTTTATGAATAAACGCAAAAAGGTAAATTTCTTTTGAAAAAAGTAAAAAAGATTTCATGTCCAAACGGGCTCGTAAGGAAATGAAGTTGGAAAGGGAGAAAAAAAAAAGAATAGAAGGGGTAAAAACTAAACTTGTAATCCTTTTATGACCTAAATTCTAATTTGTAAGCGTTTTGAGGCTTAAAGTCTAATTACATAATCACAGTATAAAAAAGCTTTCTTCTTCCCCTCCCGCCCTCAGAGCGGGAAAGGTCACTTTCAGGAAAGTAAGAGAAACTCTGTTGAGAGAAATAGCTATGGCGCCAGTTGTGCAAAGCTCTCAGCCATGGGTCGAGAAATAGTAAAATTCTCCCCTTCGAGTCAATAAAAATTCAAATTTTTGATTTTTTTTTTTAAAAATATGTTAACTTTTGAATATTCTCCATTTGCAGTCGACCGAGGCAAGTGAAGGACGTAGCACACCAGGATGAGGTCGTTCGAGTCCTCACCAACACTCTCGAGACCTCTAACGTAACTTCAATTTCTGTCTTCCATTTTTATTGGTTTATTCTAAGCACATTAAACACTGCTTAGGGTTTCCTTTTCCCTTTTTTTTTTTCTTAATTTTTTGTATTAACAATACATTTATAGTCTGTACACCGTCAACACACAGAATTCAGCCTCCTTTAGTGCACCTGTGCCTAAAACCCTAGGCCGAAACTTCGTAGGCATAAATTTCTGTTTTAATTGCTCAAGTTGCTTGTAACATTTTCCGCTATTTTTTTGGGTAGACTTTTAGCAATTAGTTTTGGTTGCTAAATGTTGTTGAATATTACTCTCGTTTGTTTTTGTTGTAGTGTCCGCATATGTTGTTTTATGGCCCTCCTGGAACTGGGAAAACAACGACTGCTCTTGCCATTGCCCATCAGCTTTTCGGGTATGTTTACCTTTGATGTGGATTTTTCTCTAGTTGATGTCAACGTAGCAATTGTAGTTCTGGTGGAGTTCGTTATGGATAAGTTTTTATAGATCTGATTCCTGAAAATCAATTTCTATCTTACACTGTTTCTAGCTTAGTAAATAAAGTAATTTTGTTATTCTGCTGAAATGTGATACATAATTCAAGTGAAAAGAAAATGGAGGGAATATTAAAAATTCCACTGCTTTTGAGCAATTATACTCTCCTTAGGTTTCCAAAGAACGATATAGAGTTGGAACGGAACTTTGGGACATTGTTTTCTTTCTACTTAATTTCTAAAATCTGAAAAGACTTAAACAGCTTGCTCCATTCTAGCTTCAATTTCTAAGAACTGCATTCAAGTTCTAGCTTTTCTTTTACCGGCTGCCAATTTTAGCTTTTGCCAAATTTAGGTGTCTTGACCTAGTCTCATTTCTTGATATATATATTCTCTCCATAATTCACAGACAAAGACGACTAATTTAATGCATTTGGATAAGATTGCTTGATTCAATTTCCACTTTCTGTTTATGATTTCAAACAATAGTTAATTAATGCAAAATGTACATGCCTATTGGTTTTGCTAATCCCTAATTCCCTATATCTAGTTAGAGTGAATTCTTCTGGAATCTGTCAACTAACAGTGAAAAGTTCAAGAGGCCAGCACTTCCTTCTTTGACCATTTCAATTGGTAAAATCCTCTACCTGGCAAGAATCTCTTTGGTTGGTTTCCTTGAGGAGTTTCCTGGGGTGTTTTTTAGATTAGTGGATACATTTTCTCATGGACAAGTGGCTATTTCGACATTGAAGAGAAATCATCTATTTAGGCCTAATGACTTTCTGCTGCTCAGGCGTTTCCTTTTTCCTGCCATACTGTGTATATATTATCTTACAATGAATTTTTCTTTGACAGACCCGAGATGTATAAGTCGAGGGTATTGGAGCTAAATGCTAGTGATGACCGTGGTATCAATGTAGTCCGCACAAAAATTAAGAACTTTGCTGCTGTTGCTGTAGGTTCTAGTCGGCAAGGGTAAACTTTCGTCTTGTCTACTTCAGTTGATAACACACTTTAAGCCTCTCTTTTACTTCGATGTTTAACAGCATATCTTTCTTACTCATTTCAGTGGTTATCCCTGTCCACCTTTTAAGATCATAATCCTTGATGAAGCAGATTCAATGACTGAAGATGCTCAAGTGAGTTGCTGTTTACTTTTACTAATAAGCGACATTTTAATGTGGTCTAACATTGCTTTATTGCAGAATGCCTTGCGACGCACTATGGAGACATATTCAAAAGTTACAAGATTCTTCTTCATTTGCAATTACATCAGCAGGTTTGGTATCATTCTGCAGTTTTTTGTTCTTGCTGATATTTTTAGCTTCTATATCTTTCCAGCTTCCTTTTTTTTATTTGGATGCAAATCTTTCCAGCTTCCTTTGCTTTTCTTATAGGTCTGTTGGATCAATATATATTAAATTAGAAAATCTTAAATAAGGGGTGTATATTCTACTTTTGCAACTGTAAGGTGTCTTATTGCCAAAATCTTAAATAATTAAAGAACTTTGGAAGCTAGTATTAAGCCTTTAATGAGTTCCATATAAACAAGTAGATTAGTTCTATCTTTTATTGATCCTTCAATAGTGTGGTGAAACTCAATCGTGTTTGCTCTTTTGGATATTTTTTCCCTTTTCTCTCCTGGGTATAAGAAAACTGAAATAAGCTCAGTGATGAAATTTGATTACGCGGCTAAGTGGAAATAGTATTTGGTACTTCTCTGTCTATGAAATCAACCTTCTCTTTTCACGTGAAATGCATTCTCCCTATTTGCACCATTTGATAAATTATTTCGCAAGCAAAACTTGTTGTGATGCTTTTTTGTGTAGTTTCTTATGGCATCATGGTGTGAGGATTACTTGAGACATTAATTAGTTTAACTGCAATGTGAACATTGGCAGATAGTGCAAGTGCAATTGGTTCCGACCTCTTCTTGGTTTTACATATTTGTGCATTGGCTTGCTTCTTATTCAGTTTGATCTTCCTTAAGCTGGATTGTTTGAATGGTTTGAATGAAGACCATTTGGAGTAGGAATAGAATTGTTACACTCCAGTGTTGTCAAAGGCGAAAAGCTTTAAATATGTTCCAGCTCTATTGGGGATTTAAGCTGGGCTTTAGTAAAAGAAGGCACAATGAAAAAGAAAATCTGTAATGTAAGAAAAAAGTAACAAATTCATTAACGTTACAATTAATATATCTCTTTGCCGATTATACTTATTGTTTAGTACCACTTGATTCAAGATAGAACTCATGGGCCATGCAATGCACGGCGAGTGTCTTGCCTACATTGAAGCGCAGCTTAAGAAGGTGAAGTGCCCTACCTGAGCTTTTATGAGCTTCAGGGCTTAATCGTCTTAAGTGAGCCTGTGACAACAATGTTTCACCCTAAAGATGGCATAATTTTATCATGATGAGACTAAGATATGACCGGCTTGTTAGGACATTGTTTTCTATTCTATGTTGTTATAGAGCACTAATATGTAGGAAAATTAAACACATTAACCATAACTAGTGCAACCAATGATGGCTTTTGGGCTTGAGAGGCTACGTTTATCAAGTTGTTGCAAGATGCCTCTGCTGTCATGAGTGGAATCTTTTGCCATAACTTTTGGGATTTGCTAGATGGTAAAGCGGTGCATCTGTGGTTTGACTTATGATCTATTACCGTGTATATTTGTTTGGGATAATTGCAAGGTTTGAGATGAGGCCTGCCAAAATCTAAGTTGCTCGGACACGGGTGTAGATGTAGAGATTGGATCATTCGAGATGTAAATTCTAAGATTCGAGGATACGGATCCTAATACGGATACGGGTGCCGAGATTCGGCTAAAAAACAATTCAAAAAAATAAAAATATCTCTAAATTATGAGAAATTTTGTGGAGTACTTATGTTTAGCTTGTAAAGTATGGATTTTTTTTTCCTCAAGTTGTAAATAAGTAAAGGATTGATTTCCTAGATATGGTATGCTATTTTCTTCAAATCTACCCTAGTTTTGGTTCTGATTTCGGGAATCAAATTGTATCTTGTCTTGAATTTTTTTGTCTGTCATGGTAAAAGTACCCAAAATTATTTGACCAGATCCGGTACGGATCCCATACCCACACCCATACTCAGTGGCATAGCCAAGAATTTCGCGAAGGGTGTTCAAACTTTGAATAGATAAATAATTATTTTATGAACGAGTGCACATAAAATTTAAAGTCAAACTACACAATAATCAACACTAAAAAGCCATTATTTGTATCAAACATGACCAAATAACATACTCAAAAAGAGAGGGAAAGAGAGAAGTGAATTCAACCTAGAACCACTTTTTAGGATTTTCTTACTAAGTCAGTAGCTTTTAATTAAAACAATTAGTTTTAAGATATATTTATTTTTAAAAAATAGAAGACAAAAAGACACGCCGGTTGGGAATTCAATCGGGTTAATATATTAGTGTAGTTCTTTCAAAATTAAAGAGTAGGCCCCTTTAGCCAATGACCAGTGTTAATAAAGCTACTGAGAATCGAACCTAAAAATGCCTACAAAACCTACAAATGAAGCGCTACTGAGAATCAAACCTTGTGCGAGGCTACACTAATTGAGACTTCATGAACACCCTTTCACCGGTGAACTACGCCGCCTAGTTGCACTAAGGGTGTTCAAAACATCTTATATATTCATATAGAGCAGTATTTTACCTACTTATTCCGGCGAAGGGTGTTTGCCTGATCACCCTTGGTACACTGTAGTTCCGCCACTGCCCTTAATAGTGTCGTGTCGACACGGGTGCGGCACCTAAACTGCCCTGTCGTAGCAACTTAGGCCAAAAGTCATTTTTGCTGAAGAAAAAATATTTTTAGTTTTCAAGGATTGACATTTTATGTGGTCGTTCCTGGTAAACTCGAGAGATCTTTTAAGCTTTCTGTTGAATGTCCTTTAGCTTTGGGAGGAGTTGAGAAGACACTGATAATATATCATGGAAAGCAATTGTATTTTATGCTCTTTGCTGGCTTCTGACCTTCTGGTCTTGTCATGTCCCTTACTGAGAAATGATGTCTTTTCCTTTTCCACCTTTAATGCTTAAGTCATCACTTTCTAACACTATGCTATTTAAGAAAATCCTATCTTTTAAAAAAAAAAGAAAGAAGTTTTTAAAGCTTATTTACCAGTATATAGTTGACAAGATCCTATGAACACACAAGTAAATTTTACTTAACCATTTGTTTATCTACATGAAATAACGGGTGATTACATGGAGAATTTGTTTTCCCGAGCCAAAAAGACTTGCATTTTTTGGTGTCTTTGGCAAGAAAGGAATCACAGATGTTTTGATGGCACTTCAACTCCAATACATGCTCTTAAAGCTAAATGTCTTGTGTATCTATTTAGTTGGAGTATTGTAGGCCCTGTAAATAATGTTATTCTCCTTCTAGACTTAATTGGCTCACTCACTCTAATTTAGCCCCTTTCTACTTTTGATTCTTTTTGTTAGCTCCCTGGGCAGGTTTTTGTTATATTGTAATGGATCTAACATTGATCCTTTTTGTAACTTTTGCATCTTCTTAATGCTTGCAATGAAGCAACTTATTTCATCGAAAAAGATTGATTAATCTTCTTTGGTATAGGATCATAGAGCCACTTGCTTCCAGATGTGCGAAGTTTAGATTCAAGCCACTTACAGAAGATATAATGGGCAGCCGAATATTGCACATTTGTAGAGAGGAAGGTCTTAGTCTAGATTCAGAGGTTTGGATATTGTAACTTGATTCCTTGTTGTAAAAGCTGTTTGCTTTCTTTCGTTTAAACGATGGTTCGATTTCACTTTGCAATTAAGCTATCTATAGGAGTGTCTCTCCTGATTGCAGGCTCTTTCGACCCTCAGTTCCATTTCTCAAGGTGATCTACGAAGGGCTATAACATACTTACAAGTAAGATGAATTTTCTGCTTTCTACATTTTTTGAATAAAAGGAAAAGAAGCTAAAAGAATTGCTGGTTGGCTCAGTACCATAATCAGTATCGTAGTGACTGTTGTTCAGCTACCAGATGAGGATGTTGCGATTTTGGCTCATTTCATAATGCAAATAAAGATTTCTCTATTGTTCTGTGGAAGGAATAAATTATTTCCACTGACAAGCCTGTGTTTTCTTACCATCTGTTTACTTCCTGGCAACATGAAAAATTGATTGGTAATATTTTGAATTGCTGCAGAGTGCTGCTCGGTTATTTGGATCTTCCATATCTGCAGGGGACCTAATTAGTGTGTCTGGGGTAAGTTCATATGTGTTTCTGTGGTTTTAGTTTGCTGTAGTCTTTATACCAACTAGGGGTTCATCTATAATTTTCCACAAGATCAATGCGTTCATCTATCAGTATCTTTGGGATGGCACTTTTCTGATTTATGCTGTTGGCTCTTTGCTATACCTTGATGTATATGATATATAATGTAGCAGTATAGGTGTATTAGGATATTCTCCTTATTAATACTGTCGTTTTTATGTGTGGTTCTAACATTTCTTTTTTCCCCCCCACTAAAGGCTATCATGAATGCATCTTCTTTGACATCTGAACTTTTGACTGGTGGGCAATGCTGATGTGTTTTCAGTAAAATTGAAGAAAAAGAAAAGAGGTTTTGGAAAGTTTTTCTTGATTATTCCTTTAAACTCTGAGGATTGGGTAATGTCTATTAATATCCTAAAATAAGAAAGCCAGCATAAAATCCTTTTGATTGGTGTCCATAATTACGGATTCTTTACTGAAAATACAGATCCTGTTCAGGACCCTGACACTTTCTTAACAATGCTCTTCAACCTAGTCATACATACTGATACCCGTTACTTATTACTCCCTATGTTCCAGTTTATGTGAACCTTTTTGCTTTTCGAGAACCAATTTGTGACTAATCTTTGAAGCTAAATTGGATTAGATTAACGCAATATCTTAAAGTTAAAATTTAAATATTCAAAAACTATACCAAAAGTACTGTAAGTTGTAATTTTTCTCATGTCAATATGATGAAAAAATGCATTTCAAAATGTTGGTCAAAGTTTACATAGTTTGAATCTCCGAAAAAGTTTTCATAAATTGGAAAGGAGGGAGTACAAATATGATCACTCTTGGAGTCTTGCAAAAAGCTCTTATCATTTGAGTTGGCAAAACTTGTGGCAATAGTCCTATTCAATCTTATGTCCAATAAAGTGACAATCTATTTTATGTGTTGTATCCTCTGATGAAAACAAAATTTTAAGCCATATGTAGTGTAGCTTGATTTCATTGATCAGTTTCATTTATTCATTTCTTTCATTTTTCAACTGTTGCCGCAGTTGTTTAACGACATAAGCTCACATCTAGTTCCATGGCTTGACATTCTACTTTTGTTTTATAACCAAGAAATAGCTGTGAGTTAGCACCCCAATTCCAATTTGTCCACTTATTCAAAACTCTGGAGAGTATAAGCCTCCCCCTTCACCCATGATCCCAATTAAATACTAGGGCCCTACACTTGTTTTAGGTGCTGACAAGTAATTGCAATGATCAGGTCATTCCAAATGAAGTTATCCAGGCCATATTCTCAGCTTGCAGAAGTGGCAATTTTGACTTGGCAAACAAAGAAGTGGACAATGTCATTGCAGAAGGATATCCTGTTTCTCAGATGCTTTCTCAGGTTCCAATATCTTTGTTTCTCAGTTTACATTCAATTATGCCAACCTTTGGTACTAATATGCTGCTTCTTTCAGTTGTATGATATAGTAATTGATGCAGACGACATTTCTGATGAACAGAAAGCAAGAATATGCAAGAAATTTGCTGAAGCAGACAAGGTTATTGTTCTTTATCTTATCAGTTGCTGAAATTTGAAATTTGCTGTTAGAGTGGTTATTGTAGTTTCTACTCTTTTTGTACATGTATATTTTATATTTGTTCCCTCCATCTTAAGATTATGATGGGGTTAAAACTACGAGGGTCAAACATTTAATTCTCAGCACATTCATAAATTTCTTCAATTTTTTGAAATAAAATTTTAATTATGAAGTCCGTGCAAAGTATATAAATCATCCTACGCGTTATTTCTTATTATTATAAATGTTTGAAAAGTAGTAGTCAAAGTAGAACTTGTTTTGACTCTCTAAATGGTAATAGTGTCCTGTAAAATGAGACAAGAGGAGGTATATTCTTGGTTAGTTTTTTCTTTTTGGGAGAACTGAGTCTTCTCCTTTAGGATTAGAGTTCACCTTTGCCTATGCCTTTTCTGTTAGTGTAGTAATTCTCAGAGCATATATGATATATTGACATAGTTGGCAACGATAGCTGTAGAAATTACAAGAATGTGCTTATGTTTCCCTTGTTCTGCAGTGTCTTGTCGATGGAGCAGATGAGTATTTGCAACTTTTGGATGTTGCAAGCACCACAATGCAAGCACTTACCAATATGCCACAGGACATGGCATGTGAAAATTAGATGGTTACGTGGATTATGTTGGGTTTGTATTCCCTTATCAACTCTTGTAAAGTCACTTTCGTCGAAAGGTCATTTGGTTTATTGGAGATCTTTTAATACGGTTTGCTTCTTTCTCTTTGTTAGGAGTATATCCTTTGCCTCATAAATTTTTCAACTTAGTAAAGGTTTATATATGCATCACATTGACCCTGTGGTCTGGCCCGTCCCGTCCCCCGACCCCGCGCATAGCGGGAGCTTAGTGCACCGGGCTGCCTTTTTAAGACGAAATACATATACAACTCCTTAAAGTTCATTTAGACACTTCAACTAATACCAATACCTATTGAACCGACAAAAATGCACCAATTGAATACAATGCTGACATGGCATAGTGTGTGCATCACATCTTTTAGAGCTTGAAAGAAAAAATAAAGCAACTAATTTCTTTTTATTTATAATTTTTCTCCTCTCCTGCTGCCACAACCTTTGTTACCCACCATGGCACCACCACCTTAGTTGTATGTGACGATGAAGACCTCATATAATTTCTCCTTTTTAATCTTCCTTTCCACTTAAAAGTGAAATTACTTGTGCATTTGTGGCTCAGAACAGCGATCAATGAGGTGCATATCGCAGTCATTGGTTCTATGAGAATGAAGACTTTAGATCCATGGTCTACAACACGTGTA
Organism: Nicotiana undulata; assembly: GCA_005239495.1. NCBI lineage: Eukaryota > Viridiplantae > Streptophyta > Magnoliopsida > Solanales > Solanaceae > Nicotiana > Nicotiana undulata. The sequence continues at coordinate 26,622 of MDKH01163513.1, forward strand.
GCGTGTAATTCAATAAAGCAGATGAGCAATTTTACTGGCGTGGTTAAGTACGTCACTCCAATTCAATGATCTTGATGACGACGGCGGTGTAATTTCTGAGTACACTCTGTTATGCCGTGAGGAACACCACTGCCAGTTGAATTTATCACTCATGGAGCTTCGCAAATACACTTTTTAAACTGCGTTAGCTGTTAAGTGAGACAAGGAAAAAGAGAAAAGCAAGGAAGGGAATCAAGGATTGAGGAGATGGCATTTCTGCATATCCATGACCATACTACTTTAGAAACTTATTTACCCTCAATATTCTGATATAATTTATCACTTGTATATAAAATAATTTTCTATCAACACAATGCAGGATACAACCCTTCATAATTACATTAATGGGAATCCATATGCGATTTACTATACAGTACAGATATCCAAAACCCTTGAAACCCACATGAAGTGAATGACCAAAGAACATTTACAAGGAGGCTCGAGCAGACTCGGCTACTGCCTCATTTCATTAGCACAATTATTCACAATTCCATCACGAACCGAGTCACTCAGGATAACAATTTTGATGAGAAATCGTTTCATTCCGCGCCTACAACTATTTTAACTAGTTTAAAAGCTCAGTTGACAATCACTAGAAAGCTTTGAAACTTTGAATTTGAAAATTAAATTTTGCGATTTGTTATTTATTTGGATTTGGGTTGTTGCAATGATTGAGAATATTCTTTGGAGTTTATACCTCAATTTTGAAAGAATTTGGCGAAGATTCAAAGTGGTTTTGGTTATAATTTCAAATTGAAACTCGAAGAAGACAAACAACAAACAACAACAAAGCCAGTTTGATCCCAATATGTGGGGTCTGGGGAGACCTTATCCCTACCCAATGCAGGTAGAGAGAATGTTTTCAATAGACCCTCGGCTCAGGAAGGGCAAGAAGAAGAGGAGGAAAGCAAGGAAGAAAGATGGAAGAGAAAAGAAAAAGGATAAGTAGTACCAAATAATAGCAACATGGAATACAATACCTGAGGCGACAAAACCACGTAACGTAATAAAAATCTAATAATATGAAGGGACATGCATGGTACCAAGACTACCGGTGAACAAATATAAACTACCTACTAACCTTCTACCTTAATCCTCGACCTCCACACCCTCCTATCAAGGGTCATGTCCTTAGTGAGCTGAAGCAGCGCCATGTCCTACCTATTCACCTCTCCCCAATACTTCTTAGGCCTACCTTGATCTCTTCTCAAACTCTCCATGGCCAACCTCTCGCACCTCCTAACAGGAGCATCAACGCTTCTTCTCTTAACATGTCCGAACCATCTCAGCCTCGACTCACGCATCTTGTCCTCCACAGAGGCTACATTGTTATATTTACTCCGCATCTTAACATGACGACGTAAATAAATTGTATATATATTTTGTTTTTCGAATACAAACGACATACAAAATATATGCAACTTTGTAGGTAAATTGTAGTTTTTGACCCGATTCTGTACAAAAAATTATATTCAAATTGTAGATAAATTAGTAGATTTTGACAGAATTTGTATATATTTTGTAAAAAAATTTAATTACTTTATGCAAAAATAGAAAAACTTAGATAAACTGGGTAAATAAATTTAAAATTTTGAATATATACAAAAAAGTCTCAAGAGAGATTGGGTCACTACAGCTCCATATCCACCGCCTCCACCGACCTCCTCCACCAGACCCCGACATAGTCTCCATCAGTTTTTGCCGGAAGAAAAGACCATAAGCAAACCGGGTGATTAACTTTTCTTTTCTTTTCATGCTCAAATGCTCTTTTGGATTAAGAACCATGTGTCATATTTTCACTGGCTTATTTGCCATGTCATCCGCGTGTGATCACACACATATTTTCATCTCAAAGTTATTAATGAAGTGTTAAATAGGTACACTTTTGTTGTGGTTAAAGTGTTCAATTGGCTAAATGAAATCTGAAGCCAATTGTTTATGTATTTGGCCTTTGATTAAAGTACAAGCAAAATTCTATGGCAGCATGTGGCGTCAAATTTTTATTTATTTAGTTTCTTTTTATATGACAGTATTTGATCATACACATAATTTAATATAAAAAAAAATAAATACTTTTGGCACATATTATTTTAAAGTATTTTTAAAACTTGTTGTCTTATATATGTCATGCCATTTTTATGGTTATAAAAGCTTGCCATTACGGGTAAAATATAAAAAGTTATAATTAAAGAATTTTCAAATATTTAAAAATGAACAGGGAGCAACTGATTAGATTATCTAATTTAACTTGTTCAGCGTCGTTTCAAGTGCGTATGTCTGGTGGTGAATGCTGAAGCCATATAACACTTGGTCCTAAAATGGCGTCTATTTTCATTCAATTTATACAACAAGAAACATATTGTATGTCCCTGTTTATTGATGTTTGGGAATACTCCCAATCCTCACGGCAGATTTGAATGTCCCTGTTAGCCTTTAGTCTTGACAAAATGTTAGTTTGGCTATTCATTACTTTTATTCAAATCCAGACATATAATGCCCTCAAATCATAGTGCTTTTCCACAAGTCCTACACAAAATTATTGAGGCAACACGTTGTGTCGGCGGAAAAAGGCATAACACGTGGATCATCAATGAGGTGACATGTGGAACTTATAGTTGGTCAACAAAGTAAAACGAAAAGGCACGGGTGTTTTATCAGCGGAGGTACGGATTCTAACAGCTGGAAAAGAAGAAATAGGCACGAGATGAATGAAAACTGTAAAAGGGAAAGATTCACGATTCTGTTATAAATATGGAAGGGGAGTCGACATTAACTTTGATTACGGGTGATCCTCAAATATCACTGTAACCGTTACAATTACGAGCAATCAAGGCAATTAATGTCATTAACGAGTCAGAATTAAGTAGGGAAACTGTTACAATTGTGTATCCTTATATAAGGGCCCATACCTCATTTCGTATAAACATCTGAATATCTCTAAGTATATGCAATCAATCTTTTGCTTTATTTGATTCAAGAGTTCAATCCACAATTTTGGGAGAAATTAGCAAGCATTAGTAAGCTTTCTTTCCTTATTATTTCTATTATTTTCCTTATTTTGTATTACTAAGAAAGTGAATAAATTTTGGTTATCAGTAACCCGATTTTTTTTAATACTAGCTTTAGCCATAAAAATTATTTTTGGACTAAACAAATTGGTTCCGTTACCTGGAATTTGATAATCTGTTCACTTTTAAAATTTCATTTTTTAGCAACAAAACATGTCTACTGCTAACGAAATTGATAAGGTGAATCAACAAGGTGGAACTGCACCACATCACACACCCACAACTACTCCATAACATTCACGAGAAAGTTCACCTGAAAGGTCTGCTTCTCGTACTGATGGGAAACAAGGGGGGTGAACAAACCATGGAGCAAGATACTTTGAAGTGGTTGATTGCTCAACACGTGAATGAAGCATTGCGGCCTTTTGCGAATGGGTTGCCCAATGCTGCACAAACTCCACCACCATTAAATACCACCTTGGAAAATCCGCATTCAAGGCTTAGTAATTTTGAAGTGGAGAAATACCAAACGAGTCCAGAGATGGAGGATCAGGTACACCGAAAAATTTCAATCTACAAAGTTTAGTACTAACTTTGCAGAAACAACTCAAGGAGCAAAACGAGCGTATAGAGAAAATACCTGGCGTGCCTCCAGTAATCAAGGGAGTGGATATTGACAAATACTCACAACAGCCCTGGAAGCCAAGTGCAACACCTTTGCCAATTCCCAAAAAGTTTAAAATACCTGATATCCTTAAATATGATGGGACATCCAACCCACGGGATCACGTTACTGCATTCACCACAGGGGTAAAAGGCAATGATTTAACCAAGCTGGAAATTGAATTAGTCTTGGTCAAGAAGTTTGGCGAAACTCTCATGAAAGGGGCGTTAATATGGTATTCACTCTTACCTAAAAACTCTATTGACTCTTTTGCTGAGCTTGCAGATTCATTTATAAAAGCTCATTCGGGGGCCCAAAAAGTAGAAAAAAGGATGGAAGATATCTTCAAAGTTAAACAGGTAAGTACATAATTGCTCAAGGAGTTCGTAGATAGATTCCAATGTGAGAGAATGATGCTTCCACAAGTACCTGATAGCTGGGCGGCTATGACATTTGCAAGTAAGTTGATTGATAAAAATTCAGAAACCACGAGGAGGTTGAAAGAGAGTTTGCGGGAGTTCCTGCAACTACTTGGAATGACGTATACAATCGATACAACACGGAATTGCGAATAGAAGAAGACACAGTTACTCAGCCAAGGGTAGATGAAAGGACAAGATCTAGACATTCGGAATCAGAGAGAAGGTCTAGTAAGAACAGGTACGAACCCTACACGGGACCTGCGAGGCTAGATTCTTGGTCTAAACAAAAAAAATGCACGGTTCAATTCAAGATCAAGACAAAAACAGACGAGTTCTACTTACCAATTCAAAAGGGAATGGGACACACGAGGCTATGATTCAAACTCTCAAGCAAAAATAGGAGATTACAGTTTCAATGTCAGCACTTTCGAATTGGTGGATATTCTGAGAGGAATGAGTGACAAGGTACGGTGGCCAAAAGAAATGAGGTTAGATCGTAGCAAACGAAATCCATAATTCTGGTGCGAGTTTTCACAATGATCATGGCCATGGAACAATAGATTGTAGACTCTTACAAGGGGAAGTTGAATATTTACTGAAGCAAGGCTATCTCGCTGATGTGTTTAGTGAGAAAGGAAAATGATCTTACATGAAAAACAGGCAAAAACCACCAAAGCCCCCTTCTCAAAAAAGAATGGTAAATGTCATAACCGGGGGAGAAGAAGTTAATGGGGTAACGTACACGTTCGCGAAAAAGACATCAAAGGTTACCGTCACCCGGGGAAATGAGTTCACCAAGTTTTGGAAGGAGAAAACATAGTGTTTGATGACGAGGACACAGATGGCTTGACGATTCCTCACAACGATGCATTGGTAATATCTTCACTTGTACATGATACTAACGTTAAACGAGCTTTGATTGACCCAGGTAGCTCAGTAAACATCTTTCTACTGAGAGTGGTAATTGAAATGCAAAAGAAAGATATAATCATACCAAAAGCACGATCATTATCTGGGTTTGATAATTCAAGCGTCGGTACGAAAGGGGAAGTCATATTAGCTACATTTGCAGAAGGTGTCATGAAAGACGCTAAGTTCCAGGTAATAGACGCGGACATGGCCTATAATATAATCTTGGGTAGGCCATGGATTCATGATATGGATGTGATCCTGTCAATGTTGTATCAAGTCATCAAGCTCCCATCACAGTGGTGAATGCAACAAATACGGGCAGATCAACAGGCATTACAAAATATTAATTCAATAGTGATCAAAAATACAACATCCGACGCCGGAGGTGCGAAATAACAATTAAAGAACTAGTTGAGGACAATTCTATTCACACCTAAACTGAAAGTCTAAGAGGTCAAACTGATATGGATTCAAGACCTGATATGATTCAAGAATCAGAGGAAAACGAGAATATCAAAACGACCACGGAGGAGCTTGAAGCTGTAATATTATTTGTCCACTAGCCTGACAGAAAAGATTACATTGGAGCAAACTTAAGCCAGGAAATGAAAGGTAAGTTAATTGAATTCTTACATGCTAATGCAGATTGATTTGCTTGGTCGCACTCAGATATGACAGGTATACTACCAGAGGTAATGACTCACAAGATAAATGAGGACCCGTAGCACCCATCTGTCAAATAGAAAAAAGGAAGCAAGGAGAATTTAAATATCAAGTAATCTAGGATGATGTACAAAAACTTCTGAAAATGGGTTCAATATGAGAGGTAAAGTACCCTGACTGGTTAGCTAATATTTTTGTTGTTCAAAAAAAAAAAAAAAGGAAAGTGGTGAGTTTGTGTGGATTATACTGATTTAAATAAGGCTTTCCCTAAAGATTCATTTCCTTTACCGCATATAGACTAGTAAGTTGATTCTACCGCAGGTCATGAATATTTAAGTTTTTAGATGCCTATTCTAGTCATAATTAGATAAAATGAACCCTCTAGATGAGGAAAAGACCTCGTTTATCACAGACAGTGGACTTATTGTTACAAAGTCATGCCATTTGGCTTGAAAAATGCTGGAGCAACATATCAAAGATTGGCGACCAAAATATTTCAAGAGCACTTGGGAAAAACCAGGGAGGTCTACATAGATGATATGTTGGTCAAGTCAACACAGGCAGGGGACCATTTCCAACATTTGACTGAAACCTTCAAAATTCTTCGCAAGTACAACATGAAGTTGAACCAGGAAAAATGCGCCTTTGGCGTTGATTCAAGTAATTTTTTGGGTTTTCTTATTTCTAATAGAGGTATTGAAGTAAATCCGCGGATCAATGCAATTGAGGAAACACCTGATGTACTCACGATCAAGAGTGCAGAGATTAACATGTAGAGTAGCAGCTCTAGGATGGTTTATATCCAAATCTTCGAAAAAGTGTTTTAAGTTCTTTTTAGTATTGTAAAAGCAAAACAAGTTTGAATCTACTGATAAATGTCAACAAGATCTGAAGGATTTAAAGTCATACTTGTCAAAACACCCCTATTAACAAATCCAAGATACGGGGAAAGATAGCTCGTTTACCTTGCTGTGTCAGAAGTGGCGGTAAGCGCGATACTGGTACGTGAAGACAGAGGTAAGCATTCTCTTATCTATTATGTTAGTAAATCTTTATTAGATGTTGAGGCATGGTATCCCCACTTAGAGAAACTTGCATTAGCTTTAATTATGCAATCAAAGATGTTACGACCTTACTTTCAATGTCATCCCATTTCTGTTATAACTGCTTTCTACTAAGGAATATATTACACAACAAGAATCGTTAGGAAAGTTAGCTAAATGGGCTATAGAGCTTAGTGAATATGATATTATATATCATCCTAGAACTGCTATAAAGTCTCAGGTGTTAGCAGATTTAGTATTTTAGCTCGGACTTGATTCTTGAGAAAGAAAAAGAGCGGCGAGTACTTATCAGAGCTAATCCGGGAACTTGGACCTTGTTTACTAACGGTTCTTCAAATGTTAGAGGAGCAAATTTAGGAATTGTTTTAATTCCACCTTTAGGTGAAGTCATAAGGCAGTCAATAAAATGTTATCCAATTACTAACAATGAGGCAGAGTATGAAGCTGTGATTGCAGGTTTGAAGCTCGCGAGAGAGCTTGGTATTTAACAAATCATAATCAAAAGTGACTCGCAGCTAGTAGTAAACCAAATGCAAGGAACTTACGTGGCAAGAGAAACACGAATGAAGTAATACCTAGAAAAAGTACAGGAATTACTGAGGCAGTTCCAAACATGGAAAGCTGTGCGAATCCCCAGGGAGGAAAGCACAGAAGCGGACGTATTGACAAATCTTACATCCGTGGCTGATGCGACAAATGCAAAAAATGTGGTTGTGGTACACTTGTTTCATTCAGCCCTCGACCAAGCCAAAAATGAGGTAAATTTCAATAATTTAACTTGGGATTAGAGAGACGAGTTTGTGAACTTTTTGCAGCATGGAATTTTTCCCGAGGATAAGAAGAAATCCCGATTGCTACGGTTGGAGACTACTCATTATTGCCTGATAGGAGGGAATTTATATCACAAAATGTTTGGTGGACCTTTAGCACGGTGTCTTGGACCTTCACAAACAGAATATGTAATATGAAAAGTACAAGAGGGGCACTGCGGTAATCATGTCGGGGGAAGATTGTTGGTAGACACATTAATAAGAGCAGGTTACTATTGGCCAAAAATGGAAGATGAAGTAGAACATTTCGTAGCAAGGTGCGATAAGTGCAAACGACATGCTAATAATATGCATCGACAACTGAAATTGCTACATTCAGTTATATCACCATGGCCATTCATGAAATAGGGGATGTATATCGTAGGTCCACTGCCTCGAGCTAAGGGAAAGGTACGATTTTTGTTAATTCTAACTGATTATTTATCAAAATGGGTAGAAGCAGGTGCCTTTAAATAGGTACGAGAAAAGGAAGTTATGAACTTCATTTGGAGAAATATAATACTTTGATTTGGTGTCCCAAAAGAAATCGTTTGTGATAATGGGCCGCAATTCATAGGTGCTAAAGTTACTGACTTTTTTAAAAGTTGGAAGATAAAACGAATTACTTATGCACCTTATCATCTCGTAGCTAACAGTCAAGCTGAGTCGACAAATAAGGTCATCATCATCAACCTAAAGAAGCGATTGGAAGAATCAAAAGACAAGTGGCCAGAAGTACTACCAGGGGTATTATGGGCTTACCGAACGACGACGAAAATAAGCACGGGTGAAACCCCATTCTCACTTGTATATGGAACCGAAGCTTTAATTCCAATGGAGTTAGGATAACCTAGCACAAGGTACATGCATACAAATGAAGCAACAAACAAAGAAGAACTTCAAATAAACTTGGATTTGACAGAAGAAAGAAGATAAGCAACATTAATTCGGATGGCGACTCAAAACAGATGATTGAATGGTAACAAGAAGGTGAACCTGAGGTATTTCAAAATTGGGGACTTTTTCCACAAAAAGGTGTTTCAGTCAACACAAGCGGCAAACTCAAGAAAGTTGAGTCCTAATTGGGAGGGCTCATATAGAGTTAAGGGCATTGCTGAAAATGAGCGTACGAGTTGGAAACTATGGACGACAATGTGTTACCATCCCATATGAATGTAGTCCATTTGAAGAAGTATTACTTCTGAAGAAGTTAATACCCATGGTAAGGTATCGTAGAAGTTCGTTTTTTACTTTGTTCATATAAGTTTTACTAACCATTTTAGATGATAGACAAAAAGTTAGCCCGTATCAGATGATGACATTAGACCCAAAAGACACGCAGAATACTTAATTATTCCTGGTTTAGGTTACATCTCTTTTTATGGCAAGGGTTAAGTAGTCATCATCTAAAAAATTACCTCTGAGTCCCGTGTGTATTACCTTTTTCAGGAAAAGGACCAAAAGTAAGGAGCTGATCCAGTGTTTGAGACCTCATGCTTTAATGCTCAAACACTGGGGGGACTATGTATATGGGAGAGTACACAAGGAAAGAAGATGTACACTACAAAATCAAATCTTAGCCAAAGGAAAAACCTTGAAGAAAATGTCAAATTTTCAAAAGTGTTCAAGCTCACAGAAAGAATGGGCAGTAAAGATTTGAAGAACCTACAGAATACTCCCACGAGCTTCTAGTTAAAGACCATAGATTTAATCACGGGAAAATGTAACCGTACTTGTAAACCTTCTATAAAGAAAGTAGTTGTAAAAATGTTGCATGAATACTTATTTGAAAGTTCAAAAATAAAACTTCTTCAAATTACTTCATATTTCATATCTATGCACCAATATGAAGATGTGACATCATCTTCATTAGTGTTATTATTATAAAAGGGCCATATATATAAAAAATCCGTGCATATTAAATACGTTGTATATTAAAGCATTTTCAATGCAAGTATAAGCTCAAAAACCTAAAGAGAAAAAAAACAACATGATATGCAACAAAATGATATTTATATCAACATCCCGTAAATAGGGAAGGGAAAACTTCCCAGAAACCACTTTAATAAAGAAGAAGAGAGTTTTAGAAAAAACCAACACAAGTCACTTCTAAGACAAATGGTAGAATCTAAGGAACATCATTCAGGGGTGTATCAGCTTCACCATGAGTATCGGATTCACCCGGGGGTAGAGGGATCAACTTGAGAAGACGAAGGTTGAGTATAGGTTTCACCATGAGTAAGTCCATCTCCATCACCTTTGAAACTTTCATCCTCGGGTGTTGAGAAGCTTTGACGTTGCTGCGTTTGCTCAATCACTTCCTTAGCCTTTTCGATCTCAGCATTAAGGTCAAAAACCTCCTGGCTAGCTTCAATTAAAGTCTCGAGACGGGTGTTCAGAAAGGCCCAGCTAACATCAAGTGTTAACTTTTCTTCAAGAGCTTCATAATCCTTCTCCCACTGCTCAATCAAAACCCTCTTTCTCAGCTTCCGAAGCTTCATAGAGTGCCTTTAAAGGAACAAGAGAACTCTCAAGGAACTGAATCTTGTCAGATGAGGCATGGAGATCTTCTTGAGCTTGGATGGGCATTTGCACCAAATCACCCGCGTTCACCTCCTTCTGGTTTAGAAGCTCTTTCAACTTCTAATCTCTTCAGTTGCCTTTGAGTGCTGCTCAGCAAAGGAAGATTCAAATATGTCCTTGTCCTTTTCAACTTGATTGGAAGAAGCCTTCATGACTTCTAATTCGGCGGTGGTTATTTTCAATTGTTTCTCCAAAGCCCTCTTCTCCTCAGCAAGAACATCTTTTTCAAGTTTAAGGCTTTCAAATTTTTTCTTCCAATTATCAGCCTCGGTGCGCAATTCAATCACTTGTTCTGTGATAAAAATAAGAATTTTTGCCTTAAAAGTTGATTTTAGTTGACTTCGGTCAATATTTTGAGTAAACGGACCTGGACCCGTAATTTGAGATCTCGGTGGGTCCGTATTGAAATATGGGACCTGGGCATAGGCCCATAGTCGAATTCCGAGGTACCTAGCTCGAGATATGAATTTTTGTTGAAAACTAAAAGTCTGAAAATTAAATGGTTTTAAGAATATATTGATGTTTGGCATTATTGATACCGGGCTCGTACTTTGGTTCCATATCCCGGTACAACTTCAATACTATATTTATGATTTGTTTGTGAAGTTTGGTAAGAAATAGAATTAGTTTGACGTGATTCAGACGTCCGATTGGAAAAATAGAGGATTTAAAGCTTTCTTGAAATTTTCATTCGATTTGGTGTTCAATTCGTAGTTCTAGGTGTTATGTTGGCGATTTAGTCGCGCGAACAAGTTTGTATGATGTTTTAGGACTTTTGTTCATGTTTGGCTTGGAGCCCCGTGGGCTCGGGTGAGTTTCAGATAGGCCACGAGATGTTTGGACTTAGAAAAAAATTTGGGTTCTGTAGTTTCAATGCCTTCTGGTTTCCTTCTTCACGTTCACGAAGTCACTCTCGCGAATGCGAAGTAGAAACTGGGCTGGCTGAATTTTTCTTCTTCACGAACGCGAAGGATGAGTCGCGAATGCGGAGCGATGAGGGCTTTACCCTTCGCGAACGCGACCAGCTCAACGCGAACGCGTAGTTATAGGGACCTGGGGGAAGGGATCAGTCACTCTTAATCGCGAACACGAACATGGACTCGCGAACGTGAAGTCCAAGGGACGTAGCCTTCGCGAACGCGATAGGAGTTTCACGATCGCGTAAGCTATGCAAGCTCTGCTCTTTGCGACTCGATGAACACTGTCGCCCAGCTATTAAGAAGTCCCATTATGGGACTTAAGCCATTCTTTCAAATTTTCAAAAGCCAAACGGCCTAGAGACGATTCTCCCAAGCTAATTTCTTCCTCAAAGTGTTGGTAAGTGATTCTAAACCATTATCTTTCAATTACCCATTACATTTCTTGAATTTCCAACCAATAATCTAGGATTTCCATGGTAGAAATTGGAGGTTTGGGTAGAATTAGGGATTTATAGGAAATGGGGATTTAGACCTCAATTGGGGTCGAATTTCAAAACTAATTGCATATTCGGGCTAGGGGGTGATGGGTGAATGGTTCGAACATCGAGTTTTGACCACGCGGGCCCGAGGTGGATTTTTGACTTTTTGGGGGAAAGTTTGGGAAACCTAAATATATGCATTGTAATTGATAACTTTAGCAATATTTGATGTTATTAAGTTAATTGTGGCTAGATACGAGTGGTTTGGAGGTGGATTCTAGAGGAAAAACGGTAATTGAGCATTGAGTGGCCTGTGGAGCGAGGTAAGTGTTGTGTCTAACTTTGACTTGAGGAAATTAGGAACCCTTACCTTAATTGTTATATGAAATTCATGTGACCGACATATATGTGAGGTGACGAGTACTTATGCGCCGCCAATTTACCAGTCTTGCATGTTTCTTTCCCGTTCTTTTTATATTGTTTCTTTCCCTACTTTAACTGTTACATGATTTTTCTTGTATTTCCATGCTTAACTGCTACTTGTTGTATATTGTTTCTTCTCATTGAAAGTATTATATATCCCGCAGTTTCATTATCTCCTATTACTTGTTTAAGCTGTTCTTATTGGTGTTCTAGTGATATTCTGGATTGGTCTCGTTGAGTAGTATTACTTGTGTAAGGTTTTAATGAGTATAAGCTTTCCATTTTCCTAGTTCTGAAGTTTAAGTATTGAGAAGAGTCTTGGGTTAAATTGTGAAATCTCTATACTTCATGTATTATTGATATGATATGGTGGGATCGGGTTGCACGCCTCAACATATGGAATAAGGGTGATATGTTGGGGAGGAATAAGGGTGAATTGATATTATACAGTGGGCTCAGGTTGCACGCCGCAACATGTGTAATAAGGGTGGAATGTGGTGAAATAAGGGTGAATCGTGATTGTGATTATTATGATATGGTGGGATTGGGTTGCACGCTGTAACATGTGGAATAAGGGTGATATATTGAGGAGGAATAAGGGTGAATTGATATTATACGGTGGGATCGGGTTTGCACACTGCAACAGGTGTACTAAAGGTGTAATGTGGTCAAATAAGAGTGAACCGTGGTTGTGATTATTATGATATGATGGGATCGGGTTGCACGCCGCTACACTTTTATCTATATTATGTTGTTTATGCTATTAATAAGAAATAAGTGAGGTTTATGACATGTACGGTGGGATCGGGTTGCGCGGCGCAACAATTTATATGTTGATGTTCTTTCTTTGATTGTGTTAGCTGTACAATAGTTTTGAATTGCACTTAAGGATTGGTGAACACTGATGAAACACGTTGGGTACCGTATTTATTTCTTGCAAGTTATTGTTTTTACTTTATTCTGCCTTTACTACTCACTATATGCATATTTTATTGTGAGTGTCCCGCCGTAGCCTCGTCACTCCTTCATCGAGGTTAGGCTCGACACTTACCGGTACATGGGGTCGTTGTACTGATACTGCACTCTGCACTTCCTGTGCAGATTTTGGAGCAGGTAGTGGATGATCGAGAGGTTGGCTGCAGACTTCACAGTTAGGATACCCAAGGTAGTCCTGTTGGTTTCCGCAGACCTTGGCATCCCCTTCTACACTCCCATACTTACTTTTTTACTTTATTTCATAAACAGTTGTACTTTCTTTCCGACAAATATTGGTAGAAAAATCATAGTATGTTCGTGAATTGTGACTCCGGGTTCTGGGTAGAAATAACATGTAATTAAAGTTGTCAGTTATATAGCTTCACGTTTATTTTGGTTTATTTTAGTTTGGTTGTTGAGAATCACCTCAATGTAAAGAATTGACTAAATAACTTCTAACGTTGTCTTGCCTAGCAAGTGTGATATTAGGCGCCATCATGGTCCCGACGATGGAAATTCCGAGTCGTGATAAGTTGGTATCAGAGCACTAGATTACCTAGGTCTCACAATTCATGGACAAGCTTAGTATAGGTCTGGGGGATCGGTACGGAGACGTCTGTCCATATCTACCAGAGGCTATAAAATTAGGAACTGATTTCACTTTTATTCAACTCTCTCGTGTGATTTTGTTTTCTCAATACTGATTGAACTCTCCTACTCTTATTCTCTCGCAGATGGAGAGAACGCATACCGCTTCTTCAGCTGAGCAGCAGCCAGAGCCTTTAGCAGCAGCTCCTACGAAGGGCAGAGGTCGAGGTTGAGGCCGAGGCCATGCCAGCGGCCGAGGTAGGGGTAGGGCTCAACCCATAGCCCGAGCAGCAGCCCTAGCCGAAGAGCCTCAGGTAGAGTTTGACGAGGAGGTTCCAGCTAAGGTCCCGGAGGGGTTAATTGCCACCCCAGTGCTTCAGGATGTTTTGGTCCGATTGTGGGCCTTATGGAGAGTGTGGCCCAGACTGGCGCACTCCCCATGGCACCAGTCATCTCTCAAGCCGGAGTAGGAGCCTAGACTCCTGCTACTCACACTCCGGAGCAGATGGCTTCCCAGTTTCAGACTCCATCAACTCATCCAGTCAGAGTAGTTTAGCCGGTTGCTGCGGCACAACCCGGTGATGGGTCAACTATGTCTTTTGAGGCTTTGTGGAGATTGGATAGGTTTACTAAGCTCTTTCCCGTCAATTACAGTGGTGCTACTTCAGAGGATCCCCAGGAATATCTTGACAACTGTCATGAGGTTCTTCGGAACATGGGTATATTGGAGACCAATGTGGTCGACTTTGCTGCTTTCGGATGACTGGTTCCGCCAAGAAATGGTGGAGGGATTATTTGTTGACCAGACCAGCTGGGTCGCCTTCTCTTACTTGGGACTAGTTCTCTCAGCTCTTCCTAGGGAAATATCTGCCTATCACCTTAGAGGAGTGCCGCCGTCAGTTCGAGCGTATCCAGCAGGGTAGCATGACTGTTACTCAGTATGAGACCCGTTTTGTGAATTTGGCCCGTCATGATATTCTTCTGCTTCTCACTGAGAGATAGAGATAAGGTGAAGAGGTTTATTAACGAACTTGATCAGCCTATCATATTGCAGATGGCTAAGGAGACTGGAGTGAGATTTCTTTCCAGGCGGCCTCCGATGTCACCAAACGAGTCGAGATAGTTCTTGCACAGGGAGGTTAGGGGTCTGACAAAAGACCTCGTAATTCCGGTGGGTTCAGCGACTCCACTTCTGGAGGCATGGTTACTTTTGGTAGAGACCATCCTCCCAGGCCGTTCCATTCATCGCTTCAGGCATCTCGTAGTGCTTCAAGGAGTCGTGGACCTTATGTGCCTCCTTTTGGGAAGCCAGCCTGTGATCACCCAAAAGGTCACCTTAGGTAATTTAAGCTATATATGTGTTCTGAGGCTCCGAGAGCCTCCATTAGTCTCACTTCAATATGCGTGCACAGCCCGGACGTGTGGCCGGGAAGCTATTATGTGAAAATTTGATGAAAATGAGTTTTGATAATTAATAAATGAATATAGTTGACTTTGGTCAACATTTATGGTAAACAGACCCGAACCTGTGATTCGACGGTCCCGGAGGGTCCCTAAGAAAATATGGGACTTGGGCATATGCTCGGAATCGAATTCCGAGGTCCCAAGACCGAGAAATGAAGTTTTAAAAGAAATTGTTTTCTGGAAATATTAAAGGAATGTGAAAGTAAATAATTATGTGAAAACCTTGTTACCGGGCCCGTGTTATGGTTCCGGAGCCCGGAACAGGTTTATTATAAATTATTTGTCTTATCTATAAAATTTGGTGTAAAACGGGTGTGAATTGAGTGGTTTCGGATAAACAAAAATGAGGTTTTGAGGTTTTAAAGAATTTGAAATGCGATTGGAAAATGATGTTATGTTCCCGAGGTCCGAATGAGATTCCGAGACCGAGAATAGTTCCGTGGTGTCATT